>PISX010014940.1:0-51334 GCA_004024625.1 Mellivora capensis | reverse complement strand
TCTTCCAATCCAGGAGCATGGAACATTTTTCCATTTCTTTGTGTCTTCCTCCATTTCTTTCATGAGTACTTTATAGTTTTCTGAGTATAGATTTTTAGCCTCTTTGGTTAGGTTTATTCCTAGGTATCTTATAGTTTTGGGTGCAATTGTAAATGGGATTGACTCCTTAATTTCTCATTCTTCTGTCTTGTTGTTGGTGTAGAGAAATGCAACTGATTTGTGCATTGATTTGTATCCTGACACTTTACTAAATTCCTGTACAAGTTCTAGCAGTTTTGGAGTGGAGTATTTGGATTTTCCACATATAGTATCATATCATCTGCAAAGAGTGATAGTTTGACTTCTTCTTTGCTGATTTGGATGCCTTTAATTTCTTTTTGTTGTCTGATTTCTGAGGCTAGGACTTCTAGTACTAGTTGAATAGCAGTGTTGATAATGGACATCCCTGCCGCGTTCCTGACCTTAGCAGAAAAGCTTTCAGTTTTTCTCCATTGAGAATGATATTTGTGGTGGATGAAGGACCTCAATGTGAGAAAGGAATCCACCAAAATCCTTAAGGAGAACACAGGCAGCAACCTCTTTGACCTCAGCCGCAGCAACATCTTCCTAGGAACATCGCCAAAGGCAAGGGAAGCAAGGGCAAAAATGAACTATTGGTATTTCATCAAGATCAAAAGCTTTTGCACAGCAAAGGAAACACTTAACAAAACCAAAAGACAACTGACAGAATGGGAGAAGATATTTGCAAATGACATATCAGATAAAGGGCTAGTATCCAAAATCTATAAAGAACTTATCAAACTCAACACCCAAAGAACAAATAACCCAGTCAAGAAATGGGCAGAGGACATGAACAGACATTTCTGCAAAGAAGACATCCAGATGGCCAACAGACACATGAAAAAGTGCTCCACATCACTTGGCATCAGGGAAATACAAATACAAATCAAAACCACAATGAGATATCACCTCACACCAGTCAGAATGGCTAAAATTAACAAGTCAGGAAATGACAGATGCTGGCAAGGATGTGAAGAAAAGGGAACCCTCGTAAACTGTTGGTGGGAATGCAAGCTGGTGCAAGCGCTCTGAAAACAGCATGGAGGTTCCTCAAAAAGTTGAAAATAGAATTACCCTATGACCCAACAATTGCACTACTGGGTATTTACCCTAAAGATACAAACGTAGTAATCCAAAGGGGCACGTGCACCCGAATGTTTATAGCAGCAATGTCTACAATAGCCAAACTATGGAAAGAGCCTAGATGTCCATCAACAGATGAATGGATAAAGAAGAGGTGGTATATATACACAATGGAATACTATGCAGCCATCAAAAGAAATGAAATCTTGCCATTTGCAATGACGTGGATGGAACTAGAGGATATCATGCTTAGTGAAATAAGTCAATCGGAGAAAGACAACTAGCATATGATCTCCCTGATATGAGGAAGTGGAGATGCAATATGGGGGGATTGGAGCTTAGGAAAAGAAGAAAAGAAACAAGATGGGATTGGGAGGGAGACAAACCATAAGTGACTCTTAATCTCACAAAACAAACTGAGGGGTGCTGGGGGGAGGGGGTTCGGGAAAGGGAGGTGGGGTAATGGACATTGGGGTGGGTATGTGCTATGATTAGTGCTGTGAAGTGTGTAAACCTGGCGATTCACAGACATGTACCCCTGGGGATAAAAATATGTGTTTATAAAAAATAAAAAAATTTTAAAAAGAAAAAAAAATATAGAACTTCTCACGTACTCAAGGCTGGCCGGCAACTGACTGGCAATGTCTGTTGAGGGACAAATACTGACACTTTAAAAGACAGTGGACCAAGGCTCCTCAAACAGTAGTTACCAAATCCAGAGTGAGGTGAGAAGGAATATATTCTTTTGAGGTTTGTCCATTTTAGAAGATCATCATTGTATATAAAAAATCAACTTTAAATTTCTGGCATCTGTAACCTGGGGGGAAAAAAAGTTTAAACTTGATAACCTTCATGTCCGTAATATAAACAAATACAGTAAGACTCTCCAAGTGCATGTTTACATTCTACCTAATGCCTGTGTTTTTACACCTACTCAGTGGCATGGTGATCATGTAAAGTGTCAATGTTGAACACTAAATACGACAAGATTTCACTACACATCATTTAGAAGTTGCTAGAAATAGACCATGCTGACTTTAAAATTTATTTTCAAGCCTTTCCTTCTAATTTCATAGGTATAAAGTAACATATCAAGCATAACCATTGAGCCACATGGAAAGACTCTTACTCTAAAGAAAATAACTGTAGAAGAAGCAAGCAAGTCAGATAAACCTTAGAAAACTCTGTCCAGGGACGCCTGGGTGGCTCAGTTGGTTAAGCGGCTGCCTTCGGCTCAGGTCATGATCCCAGCGTCCTGGGATCGAGTCCCACATTGGGCTCCTTGATCGGCAGGGAGCCTGCTTCTCCCTCTGCCTCTGCCTGTGCTCGCTTGCTCTCTCTCCCCCTCTCTCTCTCTGACAAATAAAATCTTAAAAAAAAAAAAAAAAGAAAACTCTGTCCAAATTATGCTAGAAAATATAAATGAGGGTAACTGTTAGGTTAACAACCTTATATATGGTTTGTTTGGCCATATTTTTAAATGTGCCTCAAAAAATTTCTAACACATGGGAGAAGTTCTAACACCGTATTTTTAACCTAAAGTAAACTTTATATGGCTCTTTGTCCTGATTTTTCTAATTCCCTTCACCCCAGTGGCTTAGTTGAGAGTCTCCAGCTCTATTTCAAACTTAATCAGTTCAGCATCTTCCCAGGTCTAGTGTGAACACATATGAAAGATTGGGGAAGTGAAGCTGCTTGATACAATGGGGGCTCATTAACATCGTTTTAACAAGCCTTGGTTTATGCGAGCAGTTGTCTAACATGCAGCTCTAATTTGAATCCACACTTCTGAGCATGGTAATGAGGGCTCTGCTGAATGCCAGTGATTGTGCATATACATGAGCACTCTGCATTTAATTCAATCAAGAAAATAGAAACTTTCAGACTCTAGCTTAACTTGATTTTGGATTAACCATTCTGACGACATTAGAAAGTTCTCTATGAATTCACATACCTTAAAGAAAGATTAAGAGGACATGATGAAAAAGTGTACAACTGGCATTTACTTTAAAAGGAGAAATATTTGAATTTCTACTTTGGGGGTAAGGTCATGTCTTCTGTTCCATTACTGCACTAGTAATGTTATGTGCATGCACGTGTGACTTAAGAGAAAGAGCACAGAGCAAGGTATGAATCTCAGTTTTGCTACATACAGTCATGCGGCCCTAGGAAGTTCCTCCTCAGTTTTGGCATTTGTAATATATATACCCCCCTATGATATGCTAAGATCAGAAAATAAGATGTATGTTGACTGATTAAAATAAGTATTCATCTTATTCAGAATCAAAGAAATCACACACACACACACCAAAGCACATATGAGGAGATACTACTATTGTATAAAATATTTAAAAATACAAATTTGACAATTATAAATCATGGAAATGTAATTAAAACAGCTATGCGGGAAAAGTAGGTTTCCAGATTTTTTTAACTAAAATACAAAATAAAACATTTCATCAACTTGAAAATTTGTTGTTTAACAAAAGCAAATATTTTAGAGTATATATTAGTGCTATAATGCATTATATATAAGAAATATACAAAAAATAAATATTTCAGTATATGTATATATTCTGGTTTTATTTTTCTTATACATAAAATCTGAAGTTTTTCAATATTTATACTAAAATTTCATCTTTGCCTTCCATCCCTTAATAATATATAATATATTGTCAAACTATCTGAATGTTCTTCCTTTATTTGCTGCTTTTATTTATTTGACCTTAGTTACAAATTTTATTCAAAATTTATTTATTGCAAAATATTCCTATTTTGTGGGGCGTCTGGGTGGCTCAGTGGGTTAAAGCCTCTGCTTTCGCCTCAGGTCATGATCCCAGGGTCCTGGGAATGAGCCCCACATTGGGCCCTCTGTGCCGCAGAGAGTCTGCTTCCTCCTCTCTTTCTCTGTCTGTCAAATAAATAAATAAAATCTTAAAAAAAAAATTCCTATTTTGCAATACCATGTTTGAACTTAAAACATCTCATCACTTGCCTGTACTCTGGTCCCCCTTACCTACTTTTTCTTTTCTCCTCTTCTTATTTACAGTAATAATTAAAATATAATGTAATTTATTTAGTTATATATTTAAGGTATAATGCACTTCATATCCCTGGCTAGAATACAATATTAAATACATTAAATAATAAACTTACTAATTTTGCTTATTAAGTTTATTTTTATTTGCTTATTAAGCTTATTGTTATTAAACTTACTGATTTTGCTTCTTAAGCTTCATTGCTAACTACATCCTCCTCAACTTTTCATCTTCCTCCAACCATTGCTTATAAATTTTTAATTATTTTTTATGGAGGTAATGTTTTTTTCAAAATTGGGCTCTCAAGTAGTACATGGATAATATGCTTTCTAAATTATTCCATGTGTTTTAAGCTATCCTCAATTTGACTGGCTATAGCATTTAAGGGTTGTAGTCCTATACTTTCCTTAGTCTGTTTTCTCATATCAAGACTGGAAAAGGAGAAACCCAAAGTCAGTCTGACTTTTTCTCTTTGTATGAAACCTGTACTTTTCTGCATGGAAGCTTACAAGTCTAGTATGATTTTTTTTTCTTTTGAGATCTGGAATTTTATCAATATATGTATAGGAACATTTATTTTCTTATAAATCCTATCTGGGATTTAATGAGATTTCAACTGCAGAATTGGATTCTTACTTATCTCAAGGAATTTTCTCCTGTCTCTTCTGTAATTATTGACTTCTGTTCCATTTCATTCCATTTTGTTTTCTGAATTTATCATCTAAGTTTCCATCCTTCCCATTTTAGATTTACAGATCTCTATATTTTGCCCTATGCTTGGAGCTATTTTTTCCATTTCATTTTCCAAGCCACTGACATAGGCCTGACTTTCATTTAATACATTTTTGGTTAATTGGGTATTTATGTTTTTTTTTGTTTAGGAATATGTATGAATATTTTTTTAACCAAACTGACTACATTAATTACTTACAACATTGTAGAGAGACGACAGAATATGCAGCTAATGTGTTTATTTTGTTTTGCTTCTTGGAATTAGACACAATGATGTAAATTTAATGCTATTAAAATGAAAGCTAACATTTTTCAGCATATCCAAATTGTTAACCTTCCTGTAATCCAACTTTTAAGACTGTGACCACTTCAAAGCATACATGTAAAAATATACGTATTTCAAAATACAGTAAACTCCTATTTAAGAAAAGAGGAGACACCAGCCTCAATTTCCAAAATGGATTATCTTTTGATGTTTTTCATACTGATGAGTCTAGTGAGGCACATTTTTTAAATGATGCAGCTGTTTAAGAAAATTTCATAAATTAGAATCACTTGGTTATGCCTAATCAGGAAAGTTCTATGTAATACACAGTAGTAGTCCCAGTGGAATTCTGAATACCAAATGTTCCATTGCCATATTTGTATAAATTTTTTATCCCATCTCACAAGATAAATTTGACATAATTTATGATATACTAGTGAAAATTAGATTATATATTTCCTTTGAAATTAAAAATAAAAACTGATTACTATATTGCTGAAGAGAATACAAAGAAAATGTGCAGAATATTTGCTCCCTCACTGGTTTATTAAAGAAAATGTTTAAACTCTTTATACTGAATGACACTGATAAAAAATTTAAAGAGCAAAAGTTAAAGCTTATATAATAAAAAATGGAACTCATCCATATGGTTGCCTCACTTGTATAAATATAGTGCATTAAATTATTCAAGATACCTTATTCTTATGCATATAATGCTATAGTTCAGTGATGCTTATTGTAAATGATGCAAAAGGCAATATCAGAAGAAGTCGTCACCATTCTTGAAAAAATGGAATTCTTTATTTCCTTAGGTTGAATTAATATTATCATCACTGAGGAAGAATAGCATACATATTTTTCAAGATGTTCTATTAACAATAGACTTTTAAGCTTTTTTTTTTCTTTTTTCCTTTTCGTTAGCTCTAGAAGAAGAGCATCAGGAAACAAATTCTTTGTTACCAATTTCACCAACGACAAGACAGCATCGATCACAGAAAATGTGGATGAGGAAGAATGAAATTTATTAACTTCCTATGTTTGATAAACACATAGTTCTCAGATTATAAAGGTATATAATAGATTATATTATCCAATTTTTAAATATCCACAAAGATAATTAAAAACCTTGATGCCCCCAAAATAATATGACATCTTAAAAAAATTTATTGTATGAGGTACTATTTCACTACCTGATGTTCAATTCTTAGATTTAATTTTTTCAGAAGAAAGCAGATTGCAAGTATGAACATTGTCCTGAGACTTCATATTATATCAAATAGCTTAAAGCTAGCATTATTTATATGGCAAACATTAATAAATCCATTGTTTATGTAATAAATGCTATGACTTTGCACTTCTTCACTTCACTGAAAGTATCAAGCAATTTAAAGGAAAGCAATATACAAAGAAAGGTCATCACATGCAGGAGGATAGCAAGCTGTTCTGCATCTCCACTTTGAACTGCAGATGTGAAAAGAAGGTAGACTTTCAGTTTTCAGGTAAGCATGAGGAGCTAAAGGTAAAATACAATAGTTTTCATAGATATCTTCTTGGAAAACTCAATTAACTTTCATTAAAATAATACTAATTTCTGGCTTTTACATAGAATAGAGTTTGAACAAGTAACATTTCTCCCTGACCACTACCACAACCAACAAACTCTGGACAGCCTTCAAATTCATAACTTCTTTTTAACCCATTAGAGAACCACAGTGACAGAGCAACCAACTAAACCTTAAACTAAGAAAAGTCAGATACCTCCAAAAAGAAATCAAATCTAAGTCTTTGCTTATCTGGAGCTAATTCGTTCAGATACTAGTGAAGGTCAGAAAAATATGGAATGATATGTTTTAAAAATATTAATAACTTAATAATATAAACATTGAAAAGAAAAAAATTCACTCTCCAATCAGAATTATAAATTCATCAAAAAATCTTTCAAAGCTGAAGATGGGAAGAACTACTAGGCAAAAATTAAGAGGGTATATTGTCAATAGGCCTGTACTAAATCATGTTAAAGGGGGTATTTCAGACAGAAGAGTTAATACATACAGAAATTTGGATCTATCCAATTAATAATAATTAATTAATCTATTACTATTTCCATAAGTTAACTGAATGTTTAAAGGAAAACTGATAGTAATGGATTTTGTTTGTGGCATGTATAAAGAGGAAATGTACAATAATAGTACAAAAAAAGAATTGAATGAAGAGTGTACTCTTTGGGGAGCCTGGGTGGTTCACTCAGTTAGGCATCTAGCTTCAGCTCAGGGCATGATCCCAGGGTCCTGGCACTGGACTCCCTGCTCAACACGGAGCTTGTTTCTACCTCTCCTGCTCCCCCTGCCTGCTTGTGCTCAGTCTTTCTCTGTCAAATAAATATATAAAATCTTAAAAAAAAAAAAAGCATACTTTTTTAAGGTCATGTAAAGCAGACATAATTTTTATAAAGGTAGAAACTGATTAATAAAGGATAGATATTTTCAATCTCATGGCCATTATTTAAAATCTGTAAAAAGAAGCCAATAGTGGGGATAATCAAAACAATAAAATTATTAATATCAAATAAGGAGAGAAAGAGGGGAAAATAAACAGACGGAACAAATAGAAGATAGCTAGCAATATGATAGATTTTAATCCATCCTCAATAATTACATTACATAAAAAAGCTAATTAAAAGCAGAGACTGTCATATTGGATATTTTATATATAATGAACTATATGCTGTCTACAAGAAACCCATGTAAATATAAAGATAGAGATTGGCTAAAAGTGCAAGGATGAAAAAGCATACAATGGAAGCACAAATTGAAAGAAAGATGTAACAGTTATAATTATGTCCTATAAAGTTGACTTCAAAACAAGCAAGTTTATGAATAATGACACCAGAAAATGATAAAGATGATAATTCACTAAGAAAATATGCAATTCCTAAATGCATATGCATCTCATAACAAAACAAACATGAAGCAACAGCTAATAACACTAAAAGTGAAGTAGATACATTCACAGCTATATTTGGATACAGTAATATTCCCCTTTCAACAGCTGACTGAACAAGATGTGAACAATATCAAAACATTTGGCCTAAATGACATTTATAACCCTTCTTTAGTGAGAACATTTTTTTTTCAAGTGCACATGAGGTAATCAAAGAAAAGCTGTATTGTGGGTCATAAAACAAATCTTAAAATATTTATACTTTATTTTTTTTAAGATTTTATTTATTTATTTGACAGAGAGAAAGATCACAAGTAGGCAGAGAGGCAGGCAGAGAGAAGGGGAAGCAGGGTCCCCACTGAGCACAGAGCTGGATGCTGGCCTCAGTCCCAGGACCCTGGGATTATGACCTGAGCTGAAGGCAGAAGCTTAACCCACTGAGCCACCCAGGGGACCCCCAACTTAAAATATTTAAAAGACTAGTCATTATACTGATCTTTGACTTTACTGAATTGGAATGAAGCAACAAACGTACCAGAAAATCTGCAAATATTTGGAAATTAGCTCCTTTCTAAGTAACAAATGGATGATAGAGAAAAAAGAAATATTTTTTAAAGTGTGAACAGAACGAACATAAAGACATAATACATCAAAAGTATGGAATACACTTACAGTAATACTTAATGGAAATGTATAGCATTAAATCTTATATTACAAAAGAAGAAAGTTCTCAAATAAATGAACTATGCTTCCACCTAAGAAGATACAGAAAGAACAGCAAATTGATTCCAAGGTAAGCACAGGGAAGGAAATAAAAGACAACAGCATAAATACACAAAACTGACAAAAGAATAACAAAAAAAATTCAATTAAATGAAAAGTCAATCCAACTAGAGGGTATTATGCTAAGTGAAATAAGTCAATCAGAGAAAAACAATTATCCTATGATCTCTCTGAAATGAGGAATTTGAGAGGCAGGGCAGGGGGACTGTCGGGGGCAGGGAAGGAAAAAATGAAATAAGATGGATCCTGAGGGAGACAAACTCTAAGAGACTCTCAATCTTGGGAAACAAACTGAGGGTTGCTTGGGGCAGGGGGAGGGATGGGGTGGTTGGGTTACGGACATTGGGGAAGGTATATGCTATGGTGAGTGTTGTGAACTGTGTAAGACTGATGATTCACAGACCTGTACCTCTGAATAAAATAATTCATTATATGTTAAAAAAAAAATAAAAAGCCAATCCTTTGAAAATAAGTTGGTAAATCTGATCAAGCTCTAAAATCTAAGAAATAAAGAAAAAAGAGAGAAGAGACACATACTACCAATATTAGGAATAAATGACGGGACAATGTTACAAACCCTATAAATTTTTTTTAAGGTTTTACTTATTTATTTGACAGAGAGAGAGAGAGAGAGAGAGAGAGAAAGCCCACAAGCAGGGGGAGCAACAGAGAGGGAGAAGCAGGCTCTCCACTGAGCAGAGAGCACAATGCAGGACTCCATCTGCGGACCCTGAGCTGAAGGCAGACACTGAACTGACTGAGGCACCCAGGTGCCCCCAGACACTATAAATATTAAAAATATACTTAAATAATATTACAAAAAATCCATGCTCATTGTTTAGATAATTTAGGTGAAATACAAAAATCTTTGACAGAAACAAATTGTCAAAGCTCACTCAAAAAGAAATTGACTGGATAGCCCTATATTTCGTGAAGAAGTTTTACTCCCAGTTAAAAATCTGTCCTCAGAAAACTATAAAGTATTCATGAAAGAAATTGAGGAAGACACAAAGGAATAGAAAAACGTTCCATGCTCATGGATTGGAAGAACAAATATTTTGGAAATGTCTATGTCATGTAGAGCAATCTACACATTTAATGCAATCCTTATCAAAATACCATCAACTTTTTTCAAAGAAATGGAAAAAATAATCCTAAGATTTATATGGAACCAGAAAAGACCCTGACTAGAGAGAGGAATGTTGAAAGAAAAAAAAAGGCATGGCAGCATCACAATTCCAGACTTCAAGGTCTATTACAAAGCTGTCATCATCAAGACAGGATGGTACTGGCACAAAAACAGACACATAGATCAGTGGAACAGAACAGAGAGCCCAGAAATGGACCCTCAACTCTATGGTCAACTAATCTTTGACAAGCCAGGAAAGAATGTCCAATGGAAAAAAGACAGTCTCTTCAACAAATGGTGTTGAAAAAATTGGACAGCCATATGCAGAAGAATTAAACTTGACCATTTCCTTACACCACACAGAAAAATAGACTCAAAATGGATGAAAGACCTCAATGTGAGACAGAAATCCATCAAAATCCTTGAGAACACAGGAAAACCTCTTCAACCTCAGCCACAGCAACTTCTTCCCAGAAACATCGTCAAAGGCAAAGGAAGCAAGGGCAAAGATGAACTATTGGGACTTGATCAAGATCAAAAGCTTTTGCACAGCAAAAGAAACAGTCAACAAAACCAAAAGACCACTGACAGAATGGGAGAAGATATTTGCAAATGTCATATCAGATAAAGGGCTAGTAACCAAAATCTATAAAGAACTTCTCAAACTCAACACCCAAAGAACAAATACTTAAATCAAGAAATAGGCAGGGTGCCTGGGTGGCTCAGTGCATTAAGCCTTTGCCTTTGGCTCAGGTCATCATCTCAGGGTTCTGGACTCGAGCCCCACATCGGGCTCTCTGCTCAGGAGGGAGCCTACTTCCCCCCTCTCCCTCTGCCTACATGTGATCTCTCTCTCTCTGTGTCACATAAATAAATAAAAATCTTTTTTAAAAAAATGGGCAGAAGACATGAACAGACATTTCTGCAAAGAAGACATCCAAATGGCCAACAGACACATGAAAGAGTGCTCAACATCATTTGGCATCAGGGAAATACAAAACAAAACCACGGTGAGGTACCACCACCATGCCAATCAGAATGACTAAAATTAACCAATTAGGAAACAACAGCTGTTGGTGAGGATGTGGAAAAAGGGGAAAAAGGGGAACCCTCCTATACTGTTGGTGGGAATGCAAGCTGGTGTAACCACTCTGGAAAACAGTATGAAGGTTCCTCAAAAAGTTGAAAATAGAGCTACCCTATGACCCAGCAATCACACTACTAGGTATTTACCCTAAAGATACAAATGTAGTGATCCAAAGGGGCATGTGCACTCAAATATTGATAGTAGTAATGTCCACAATAGCCAAACTATGGAAAGAGCCCAGATGTCCACTGACAGATGAATGGGTAAAGGAGATGTTATACTACTCAGCCATTCAAATAAATGAAATCTTGCAATTTGCATTGTCGTGGATAGAACTACAGGGTATTATGCTAAATGAAGACAGAGAAAGACAATTATTATATGATCTCACTCATATGTGGAATTTAGGAAATAGAGAAGGATCATAGGGGAAGAGAGGAAAAAATAAGACGAAACCAGAGAGGAGGCAAATCATAAGAGACTCTGGAGGGGAAGGGGTGAGGTGGATGGGGTAACTGGGTGATAGATATTAAGGAGGGCACATGATGTAATGAGCACTGGGTATTATATAAGACTGATGAATCACTGACCTCTATCTCGAAACTAATAATACATTATATGTTAATTAACTGAATTTAAATTTAAAGTATATCATAAAAAATAAAATTAAAATGCACTTTCTTTATTCATTAAATCAAGACGCATTGTTAGAATTAAGAATTACTACTACTATATTTCTGTAAGGTAATAAAATGATACTTCTTTAAAAAAAAATCTATGGAGACAGTTAAATCATCAGTGGTTGCCAAGGGTGGGAGTGAAGAGAGGATGATTAGGCTAGCACAGAGAATTTTTAGGGTAGTGAAAATATATGATATTATAATGATGGATATAAGTCACTGAACTTCTGTTCAAACCCATAGAAGTACAGAACCAAGAGTGAATCCTAAGGTAAATAATGGACTCTGATGATCGTATGTCAATGTAGGTTCATTCTTGGTTAAAAAAAAAAAAATGTACCATTGATGAATGATGTCAATAATAGGGAGGCTATGCATGTGTAGGGACAATAGGTATATGAGAAGTATCTGTACCTTCCTCTCAATATTGTTGAAAACCTAAAACTTCTCCAAAAAGTTAAAGTGTTAAGAAAAATCTGTTCATTCCATTGAGTATCCTAATCTCTGGTAGGTAGTAGTTTTAGTCAAGAAAGAATGCATAAATAATACAGAAGTAACAAAAACTATGAAGTTAAACTTTAGACCTCCCCACAAGCAGAGAGTATCTGATTTTCATCACATTGAAGAGAAACTTTTATTTAAAAATTGGTTGAATAAGTCATTTCTAGTTCATAGTCAGTTATCTAAAAAATAATTCAAAACTAAACATTATGCAAAACTCTAAAAATAAGATCAAAATCATAATAGTATGGTACTAGTACAGAAAGACAGATCAGGGGAGCAGAATAGAGAGTCCAGAAATAAACCCATGTTTATATGGTCAATTAATTTACAATGAAGGAGACAAGAATAGACAATGGGGAAAAAAAGACAGTCTTTTCAACAAATGGTGTTGGGAAACTTGACAGCTACATGTAAAAGAATGAAACTGAATCACTTTCTTACAGCATACAGAGAAATAATATCAAAATGGATTAAAAACTTAAAGGTAAGACTTAAAACCACAAAACTTCTAGAAGAAATCATAGGCAGTAACTTCTTTGACATCATGTGTAAGAATGTTTTTCTAGATAGGTCTCCTCAGGCAAGAGAAACAAAAGCAAAATTCAATGCTTAGGATTACACCAAAATTAACGGCTTTTGCATAGTAAAGGATCCATCAACAAAACAAAAAGGCAACCTAATGAATGGGAGAAGATATTTGTAAATGATGTATCTGATAAGGAGTTAATATCCAAAAAACACAAAGAACTTATAAAACTTGGCACCAAAACCACTACTAATCTGACCAAAAATGGGGAGAGAACCTGAGTAGACATTTCTCCAAAGAAGACATAAAGATGTCTTAACAGATACATGAAAAAATGCTTAACATCCATAATAATCAGGGAAATGCAAATTAAAACCATAATGAGATATCACTTCACACCTGTCAGAATGGCTAAAATAAAAAAGACAAGAAATAAGTGTTGCTGAGGATATGGAGAAAAAGGAACACTAGTACACTGTTGATGGGAAAGCCAATTAGTACAGCCACTGTGAAAAACATTAGGGAAGATCCTCAAAACATTAAGAATAGAATTACCATATGATCCAATAATTCTACTACTGGGTATTTACCTCCTCAAAACAAAAACACTAATTCTAAAAGATATACATACCCCTATGTTTATTGTACTATTGTATTATTATTTATAATAGCCAACATACAGAAGAAACTCAAGTGTCCATGATAGATAGATCTATGTATCTCACATATGTATTTATTTTAATATATATAAAGATGTGGTATACACACACACACACACAGTGGACTATTACTCAGCTATAAAAAAAATGAAATCTTACCATTTGCAACAACATAGATGGACCTACTACATATGATGCTAAGTGAAATAAGTCAGTCAGAGAAAGACAGATACTATATAATTTCACTCACGTGTGGAATTTTAGATACAAAGCTAATGAACAAATGAAAAGAGAGAGATAAAAACACAGACCCAAATACCCAGAACAAACTGGTGATTTCCAGAGAGGAGGTAGGTGAGGGAATGGGTAAAATAAAGCGGATTAAGAAGATATTTATCTTGATGAGCATGAGAAATGTATAGAATTCTTGAACCACATATTGTACACTTGAAACTAACATAATACTTTATATTATATTTGTAAAAAAAATATCAAAATCATAAAGATTTTCATTTGAAATAAATAGTATGTATTTTAAATTAACATTACCAACAACATAGGAAGAAAAGTAAATGGGGGTGCCTGGGTGACTGTTGTTTGAGTGGCTGACTCTTGATTTTGGCTCTGCTCATGATCTCAAGGTTGTGAGATCAAGCCCAATTTGGGGGTGGGGTGGGTCCGCACTCAGCAGGGAGTCTGCTTGAGATTCTCTCTCTCCTTCTCCCTTTGCCCCTTCCTGCCCTGATCTCTCTCTCTTTCTAAAATAAATAAATAAATCCTTCTTTTTTTAAAGTAAACATAACAGGGACGCCTGGGTGGCTCAGTTGGTTAAGCAGCTGCCTTCGGCTCAGGTCATGATCCCAGCGTCCTGGGATCGAGTCCCACATCGGGCTCCTTGCTCGGCAGGGAGCCTGCTTCTCCCTCTGCCTCTGCCTGCCACTCTTTCTGCCTGTGCTTGCTCTCTCTCTCTCCCTCTCTCTCTGACAAATAAATAAATATAAAAAAAAAAATTAAAAAAAATAAACATAACAGAATTTTATTTTTCCAATTTCATAAGCTTTCAAATTGTTTTTGATACTATAGTGATTTTCCAAGTAAGTCACATTTTGTTTATTGAGGTATAATTGACATTAACATTATGTTAGTTTCAGGTATACGACATAATGATTTGATATTTGTATACATTATGAAATGGTCACAATTAAAAAACTGGCAAAGAATTTCTAGAACTTCCTGTCAGAAAATATAATGAAACTCTTAAATAGCGTTCGTCCCTGAGAGAAAATATCTGGATAAAATGCATTAGAGAAATTTTATATCATTCAGTAGACCAATTATAGTTTGATGTGTAGCTAGACTAAAACTGCATTAAAACTGCATTACTTCATATACTGTTTCTGTTTCAAATTTAGTGACAGATAAGAGAACTTAGAGAATGGATAAAAAATTAGAGGAATGTGACCCAGGGTGTATTGCAATGTGTAAAAATATGTTTTGTTCAACATTGTCACAACAATTTTGTGTATTAACCTCGCACCCAATTAATTTAATTCCTCTGAGTGGCATATTGGACATGCTGCAAAAATTTTTTTCATTATCTTGTGAAAGTTCTAATTAGCTTTTACATTGTTTTATAAATCATTAGAATACTAAGCAAGCCAAAGATTCTTTATTATTAGACGATATGCTTCATCAACAACATAGTTCTGTCTCTGATCACAACCTACCTACACCACACATCACAATCCAAATGACTGCTAGCACCAGCCTGCCTTTTTATATTTTAATGTCACTTGCTTTTCTGAATCCCCAGCCTCATAATTACCTTCCTTTTTTCCCTTGGCTCTTAGTTCTGTCTCTAGTGGCATCATAACCTACATTGTATTCTTTCCTCCATGCTGTGTGAATATCAAGGCTCATCCACTGACATTATCCAATATATGCATATACGCCCTTAAACACTCAAGTAACCAACATTTCTGGAAGAAGACAGGGTGCATTTGTTTTCAGTAGCATTACATGTGTGCTTTGCTTCCTCTGGTTTACTCTTATCATTCTGTTATACTAACTTCACCTGTTCATTGTTGTTTTCAGAATTGTATGTACTCCTCAGCCATCTTTAAGAGTCAAACAAACAAAAAGTTCTCATTATGGGCTATACCTTACTATACCTTACTTTGTAACCACCTCTGCTCTTCGGCAAATAATTGCCCGTCCTTCTCCAATTCTTGAAACTGAATGATTATTCTCTTTTCTTGTTTAATTTACTATTGCAAATGCTTGACTTTTTCATAAGGGCCATTTTGTCATATCACCAGTGACTTCCCTGAAGGTGGGAGAAGATATTGTCAAGTTTTTGTTACCAGAGCCAAAACATTCACTCATTTCTACAAGTCATTACTACAAGTTCTCAGTTAGCTTTCCCGCATGATGAATGCATTCCAAAATCAATCCTTTTGCCTATGATTTTTCGATGCCCAGTGCATAGAATTATACGCTTTACCTCCCCAAAGAACTTTGAGTAGCTTTCAATCACATTCCATAGTAAGAAAAGATCAGGCTAGTCTATCTCATAATAATTAATACAGTAATCATGTATTCTGATTTATACTAATCATTTTTAACACAGGCACTTAATTTTAATATCATTAATTTTTACTTCATTTCTGAATGTATGCACTCTATTTATGAAATGTGTTTTTTGACTATATTTTATGGGGTCTTTAACCTATTTGTTTAAGGGCTACTTCAGATGATATTTCTTTCACGACCCTGGCCTAATTTATAGGCAGTGACATTTTTACCCTTTATTTAGTTATTCCTGTTACCATACACATTGATGTTTTATCCAGAGCATAATGTATATTCATTTTTTAACAATTCCTCTTACATGTTTATCCTGGTTTGCCCAACTTTTCTTTTATAAAGCTCAATATGATACTTCTTTTGACATGTTTATGTATTTATCTTTTAATTCCTTTGTTTAGAATGTAAGGTCCCAGATGGCAAACATGGAATCTACAAAATTTCTTTTGCATAACACCTGCAAATAAACTCAGATTTTTGTCTTAGTTTCATTTAGTTAATATAGACCTGTAAGTAATCTCTTGTTATTTTTAATTTTAACCTCTGATTTATACCTTTGAAAAATCCATTATTTTTTACCTCCTTTCAGTAAAAATAACCCTTCCAACTGTTACTTTTCCACAGGCAGCGATGGGTCATAGGGTTAACTATGCTCATTACTTCAGTACTTTACATGATTCTAAGCACAAAATGAGCTTTTATTAAGCATTTGTTATATGCACTAATAAAACAGATTACAAAGACTCCAGGATACCAAGTAAAATTGGTTATACAGAAAGACTTCACCAATTTTATTGAGCTCATTTTTTTTTCTTCACTGAGAATGACAAGCTTTTTTTTTTTTTCCATCATAGATGTACAAGCAAAGGGCTTTGTCTCAAGTAGGACTTTGACTCAAGTAGGTGATCTTAAAATACCACCTTTAGAAACATACTTTTTTTTCTGCCTGAAATACAGCACTTATTGAAAGTCTAAATTAAATACAAGTAGAATGGCTTTTATAAAATTCTATTATGGCTCAAAATTGAAGTCTGATAAGAAAGCCCATCAAAGGACACTACTAGATGGTAATTGATGAGCTACTGACATTTCGGGTTTTCATCCTTAATGCATAGGAAACCAATTATTATCCAAATGACAACATATTTCTAAGTCTCTAAAGGCTGAGAACCACATATTCAATCATTCAGCTTTTGACGATTCTGCAGCTTTCTTTTCACCCTATTTATTGTTGTACATTTGTGTGTATCTAAACTGTCCTTTGTGCACATGGAACAAATGAATCATTCATTCTTGATTTCTTGTTTTGAGAAATATACTTGGCTTAAAAAAAAAAAAGACCTTGACTTGTTTTCTAAAAAAATGCTGGTTTACTTCCAAATGGTAGTAAGAAAGCAGCAAAATGGTATCTTTTAGAAATGTTATTGTTAAGCAAAAATAGGTACGTTTTAAGGAACATTTTAAAAATCCATTTATTTGATATAATAGAGACCAAGAAGAAAAACAAAAATGAATAGCACAGACAGTTTAGAACTGTGTTTTTCAAAATTTACCCAAGGAACTCCTTCCTTAGGTTATTTAAAATGTAGATTTCTGGTCTTCACCCCCACTGACTCCTCAGTGTCATTTTATTAAAATGTGGACTCAATTTATTAACCAATTTTTAGATGAAAGATTAGGACAAGTGATTTATGCCATATCTGTGGTTTGTTTTTTTGCTTGTGTTTTCTCTATGGAATTTGGCAATAGTGTGCTTAGGAAAATGATTTTCAGTATAACCAGTTTGCAGGATAGACTTAGGAATATTCTGGAGTATTTTTCTACATGGTATTTTATACACCTTGGAAAGATCATAGTCAGAGTCTACAAAATTACCTGGGAAGGCCAAAATGTTTAGGAAGACTTCCTAATAATAGGATGGTACATTTTAATGTTGGTATCAGGATAATCTAGTCATTGTGTGACATAAAAAAAAGTTCACAAAAGCGTCTTTACATTTGTTTACATGGCTATAAAAGTAAATATTATGTAGCATAAGGCAAAACCACTCCTATAAAGAAAGGCTAAAATTAAACATGACTAAAGTGAGATCATAAAGAAAGTTTCCCCAATACTCTATGAATTTTCTGCATATCAAAATATATATACGTGTGTGTACTTAATGTGTCAGTGTTGCAATAGTTTAATAATTAACCTTAAAATAAAGTCAGGTTTTTAAAAAGGTAATGAGGTGTTTGCTAGATTAATTAGGACTCAAACAGGAAATAGCACAGATTATACAAATATAGCATATGACAAATGGCATAGCACATGGTCTTTTAATGCACTATTAAATTGCAACTGTCCTGGGTAAAAGAAATATACATAAAGACTGTCAGGAGAACTTGAAGTAATATATCATCTTCTCATAAATAATAGTTAGCTGTCAACATGGAACTGCTTTGTGTGCAGTAATTCAAGTTAAAGAGTTGTGTTTCGATTGCCTGTGTATATGCACTGTTCCCATATGTATTTTTTGAATTCAGTTTCAGAAGCACTTAAGCCACCACTTATGACTAACAATAAAAGCATATACATGGTTTAGACAGGGAAGTTTAATTATCATATAGTTTAAAAAAGTCATTCCCCAGTTTTAAAGCATTCTAGTTACTTCTAGTTACATTCTAGTTACTAGCATTCTAAATACTTCATAGCCACCTGGCAGGTACCATGAAAATTAGAATCGAATTACCAACATTTAATTTTATTTATTCTCACCTTCATTTAATAAGACTGGTTTTATAGTATCATCATTTATTACACATATATAATTCTCACAATGACCTTTGTATGAAATTCAGTTTTATGATATACTACAATGAGATCTATGTTGATGATAATGACACCTATAAAGGTTCAATAACTTACACAATGTAACAGATGAAATATGATTTCAAAGGGTGGATTCAAACCCATTTCTGTTGCAATCCAAAGGCTTAGGTATTTCCAAAACATCGCATATTCCTTTTGTGTTCGATGTTGAGTGACGAGGTAATAATTATCTGTGAAAGTGAGCCTAACATACTACTTGCAAAGAAAGATGGATTTTTTTAAATTAAAAAAATTTCCAAAAATTATTCTGATTAGATACTTTATTCACTAATGAAACTTGGATTAAAGAGAAACATGGGATAAATAAGGTTTTGAAACCTCTTGATGTAACTACAAACTAAAAATTACTTTGATGGAAATGTTGAGTAAATTTATCAAAAGCATTCTTACCAATCCTAAATCTGTTCCACAAGAGAGTACATATCCTTTGTACTGCAATATTGAAGTATATATTGGGGGGAATTTATTATTTACAGTAATAAAATTACTGGAAATAATTTTAGTATCTATGTTCTCTAGGCCACTGAGAAAGAACTGTATTTCCATTGTAAAGCACTCTCTGATTTCAATGAGGATGATTAAGTCTCAGAGCACTACGTAATGTACAGCACACAGCAACCAGGGACACTGTAGTGGTCACAATAAACAGCAGAGTCAATACAGTCATCAGAATGGTAGAACAATATGTACATACAATAATGACCTCTTGCTCATGGTATCCAAAGACAAAAATAGATGTATCATCCCTACTGGAATAATAAAAAAAAACTTCCTTCTCAATATTTTTATCAGCCAAAAAATTTTTAGAACAAGATAAGCAAGACAATTAACAACAACAAAATCCTTGAATCATCCCAAAGACTTATGGTCCCTACTAAATTTACCAATTTTGTGTCAGTTCTCAGACCTGGAAATCCTTGAATGATGGGAAAATATCCTGGAACAGTGACTCTGCATTTTTAGCAAAATTTTATATTATAAATATCCCAGGCATTTTCTGAAAGGCCTTATACAAGGTACCAGATACCTGACACTTACAACCAGGGTAACTACATCAAGGAAAGGAAAATAGCAAATCATTTTAGTAATTGAAGATCAAAGCAAATATTGAATTTAGTCTATTTCAAACTTTTAGTGAATCCAGTAATTCTGTAAACACAATCTGTCATTATTTTTCTAGTTTCTGAATACATAGTTGGAATGGATTTATAAAGCCACTGGCACAGTTCTCCTACTTGCTCTCTTGACACAAAAGAATCTGGCATATCTTGCTTACCAACCCAATCAACCTGAAGAAATGCTCCATCAAAGATTTGAAAGAAACAAAGATCATGAACTTTTTATCATATACCCATTTAACATACCTAACTGAACTTACTGTACCCAAATAGTGACTCCATTTACAGTGGCTGTTTGAGATGTGGTTTCTGAAAAAAGTATTAAAAATATTACTGTCCCAGCATTTTGTATGTCAGCAGTTGGTCTGGATTTATTAAACCCAATAAATAGTACTAGCAAGGATAGCAAGCTACCTTCCACATTTTGCCTCGGGGCCGATCACCTTTCTGGATTAGTGACTTATTTATACAACAGTGTTTAATCATTTCTTCATTCCATAGACCCTCACTCATCTCCACTACATTGGGACATTTTGTGAAGATAATATGGTGATACATACTGTTATTGGGAAAACACTCGTATTCAAATGAGCAATAAATCCCACCCAAAATGATGGATCTGTCATTTCAACAAAGTTACTTAGTGTCTTATGCTCTGTAGTATATTGGGATATACTTTCCAAAGGGAAAGGCATATTTCTTCATTTGAATCACTTGCCCAAAGAAAGTGTCACAATGCTTAAAACTTCTTACATTTGGAAGAAATGTAGAACTCTAACAATCTATGTATTGCATTCCACGTTAGGCTACTAGGTTTGAATAGGGACACCAAAAAGAATAGTTGGCTGGCTTGTATTCACTGAGAGAATCCAGTGGTACACAAAGCATCAGCCACCAACAAGTTTTGATAAGAAAAATAGAACAGTTGGCTATATAGTGCAAGGATTTGTAGGAACAAGATTAGAAAATAAAGAACTAGACTAGGAGATTGAAAACAATGAATTTTGAAGAAAATTATATGGGTAAATTTAAAGTAAGTTGTAAATAGTGAGACCATCTGTGTTCCACGTAAGTATTCAAAAAGGCCTAAACACTCTCGATAATTACCTAAGATCTCTTACCTGATAGATATTAATTGACTTTTTTCCCCCAGCCACAGCAATATTCACATGATAGTTGTATGAAAAAAAAGATGGCACAGAGGTGGAAAAATTGTGCATGCAAAAAAAATACATGAACAGTTTCTCACCAAGACTGTCTTGGCTACCTACCACTACTGAGTGCCTTACTTGCCTATAATAGTAACTAACCAACTACAGGCCCCCAAATGACTGTACTGGGGGCAGGGTGATTACACTGAACCCACGTTATTATGTAAATGGAAGTGGCTAATCTCGCTGGATTAGAATATTGATTTGCCTTCCCTGCCATCGATGATTCTGCCAGAACCATCATCTGGAAATTCAGTGAAAGCTTTATCCATCACCATCTTGTCCTATTAGCATTGTTTCTGACAATGGGAAGTTTTCTGGTAGTAACTCAAATAAGTCACTCAGTAAGCTGAAGATCTTATAATTTATTGATTTTAAGCTCTCCCATCATCAGAAATATCTGGCCAGGAAAAATGCCCCTCATTATTTTTGGCCTATGAAGATTCAGTTTAGGGGCATGCGGGTGGCATAAGTCAAGCCACTGACTTGGTTTCAGCTCAGATTGTGATGCCAGGATCCTAAGACTAACCCCACATCAGGTTCCATGCTCAGTGTGGAGTCTGCTTAAGATTCTCTCTACCCAGACACCTGGGTGGCTCAGTCAGTTAAGTGGCTGCCTTCGGCTCAGGTCATGATCCCAGGGTCCTGGGATCAAGCCTGACATTGGGCTCCTTGCCCAGCAGGAAGCCTGCTTCTCCCTCTGCCTGCTGTTCCCCCTTGCTCGCTCTCTCTCTGAGACAAATAGGTAAATAAAATCTTAAAAAAAAAAAAAGATTCTCCTTCCCTCTGCCCCTGCCTTCTGCTCTAATAAATAAAAATCTTAAAAACAAAACAAAACAAAAACACTTACAGTTTATGCTGCAGACAAGGTACCCTTTGTTGAGTATCGGGTGTTTACTAGCAGGATGGTGCCTATGTCATTATCCCATGTACTATACAGATGATGTTTCAACTACAGCCAGTATACCTGCATTCAGGAAACAGACACAGATAAAAGTAAGGCAGCATATGATTTATATCTCACAAAACTAAAAGTATTGCTTCTTGTGCCCTGTGATTTTGTCTCCTCTATTTTTATAACCCTTGGTACCTGAGAGAGGAAAATCTACATTTTGTGTGTTAACATTTATCTGTTAAACTGAAATTTGAGTTTTCCTTCTGGCCATTTGGAATTTCTCATATCACAGATGAAGCAGCCAAAACATGTGGTTAATATACTGGACGAGGTGACTGGTCTTGGTCAGCACAGGAAATAAATGATTGTGTACAACGGAGTACAACAGAATGTTTACAGGGGAGTTCTTTCTACACTGTCATATTCCATGTTAAAAGAGATTGATTTCATCTCTGAAGTACAACATTTTCCTTATTTATTTTATTTCATGGAATAAAACATTAAAAAGACATCCCTATTTTAAGCAGGATACTTTTCTACTGTTATAACTCTAAAGAGAAGCCTAAATTGCTGAAGTATCAGAAACTAAACACACGGCTTTTCTTTCAAGACACTAAGTTTTGTTGGTTGCTCGTTACACAGCAAATATTAACTGATAGACCACGTGAAAGGTAAATTTTTCATGGCAGCATCAACATTATTGGACCTTAGGGAAAGTCAAAAGAAATGCCAGAGAAATTCTTATAATACCAAATAGTAAACAATTTCACTTCTTTGTTTTCAGTATTTAAGTTATTTAAATTTAAATGATTTAAAATAATAAAAATAATAAAATAAATGACTTTAAGTTATTTTACCTCACCTTCAGTGGGAAACATTATTTAAATTTATATTCATTCCAAAAACAAATAATACGTGAATGTTTTTAAAAATACATTTTAAAAATCTCAAGCCTAAGTCCATTTCTATAACAAATAGATCAATAAAGAAGAAAGTTCGCTTAAGTTGAAAAAAATATGAATTTTCTGCCTCACAGACCAGCTTACAGTATAAACTACAAATATCAGAATTGAGACTTCATACTGTTTTAAAGTAAGGGGCAAATTATTATTCAGTTTTTAACTGTATTCCATCTCGCCTGAGCAAAGGCCTGGAAAATATTTTCTTAAATTGGAAAGCTAAATAGAGATATGTTTGTGTCATTCAAAAATTACTCAATTTAGTAAAGAGGAAAAGTATAAGAACCTTAAAAAATCTGGAATAACTGAGGTAAACTCTTTTTTTAATAATGGTAGAA
Source organism: Mellivora capensis (assembly GCA_004024625.1). NCBI lineage: Eukaryota > Metazoa > Chordata > Mammalia > Carnivora > Mustelidae > Mellivora > Mellivora capensis. The sequence goes on along the minus strand of PISX010014940.1, from coordinate 27,870 downwards.
TTAACATGTTTTGAGAATACCCTCAATCGTGATCATTCTAAGAATCCCAGAAATCTTTATATTATGGAAATTGACAGAGAATAGCTTTCTAATTGTATGTGTGTATTGTATGCCACATAGGATGGGAATTCTGGGATAGAAATGATAGAAGCCATAGAGAATGTAATAGGTGACAGCAATGTCCTCAGATTCTAGGACTGGGAAATTATAATTGCCCACGGTGAATAGAATGTCTTTCAAGCAGTTATTAAATACATTTCTAAGGAATATAGGCACAAGTTTTCCAAACTGGCTTTCATTTCTCAAAATCTCTTCAATGATTGTTCAGCAATATAACAAATCTCATGTATTACTGATTTCTTAGGAAGACTGTTACTGGTAATACCAATGAATTAATATACAGCCTCTACCTTAAACTTTTCTGGTAATCTGTGATTTTTTAGACTTTGCGTTGCTGGGGCATGTTCAGATTCTTGCTTTCTTATAGTGTGTGTGTGTGTGTGTGTGTGTGCGCTTTCTTATTTAAAGTATTTTATCTTGATAGTGCATAAATACCTCTATTCTCTGGTCTACGGATATAATATCTATCTTTCTGTTTTTATCATTTTGCTTTTTCACAATAGTTTCCAATAGCAATACTAATATGTCATCTGAGACTCACAAAACAAAATACAAAGAAATATCAAACACAGGCAACTTCTGTAAATGGTTCCCTAAAACACAGTCCTTCAAAATTTTCCAAAAGAGCTTCTACCATGAGAAGCAGAGAAGAATATGTTTGATTCTCAATTAGAATAGTTGACTTATCTTTTTTTCCCATTTGGAAACTTTCCCTAAATGTTTAGCATTAATTCTTTTCTATACTGACAAAATTCTATAAATATTTTGAATTTTTTATTACTGGCATACTTTAAGGTAGTGCTGACTACATTGGAGTATAATTTATCATTTTAATTTCATGACAAGTCTGTCTTGAAATAATAGAAATAGGCTCATTTTTAAGGATTTCATCAGAATTGTTATCTTTGCTATAGGATAACACATTTACACTATTCTTTATAAAAATTTTTGACAGCAGAATGAAAATATCAGTGTTTAAAAATTTAAAGTATTTTATTCTCATATCTTTATTGGGTAATCACTGAAGGAATTCTTCTACGAGGAGCCCAAGGTTTAATTCGGTTTAAATCATAGGTATTCCTTTTACCTAAGTCTTATCAAGGTTACACAGCTTGCTGTTCTATGAGACATTGTTGCTGCTAAACAAAGTACCCATTAAAATAGCATTTAACTGGTAAGAGAGTGTCAAAAGTGATAACATACCTTCATGTAGGTAATTTTTTAAAATTTACTTTGTCATTTAGGTCACTAATAGTATTGTGCAGTTCTAAGGTAAATTTCAAAAAAAATATATCCATCTTTCTTTGCAAGTACTATGTTCCAATTCCTTTTTACTTCAACTAGAAACTGAAAATAACCTAACATTTCTGGGGAATGAGAATAGAAATCTTAGATATACAAATGAATGAAAGTAATTCAGGGCACAACATCTATTAAAAATACTAAGTAATACATCTATACTTAGGATTAAATATGGTATCTAGGCTCAAAAATTACACTCGCTTCTGTAAACTAACAAGCTGACATCAAGACTTACACCATGATTATTTCCAGGAATTTATATAAGCTTCACATTTCAACAAATAGCTATGCAATAATTTTGGTGGGATTGATTTCCATATAGAATCTATTACTGTAAAATGCTACTCAGGACCCCTTCCTCAGTAACTCCTATTTATTTTTCTAACCCACCGTCCTCCACTTCTCCCTTGCCTGCTTCCCAACTAAAATAAACTACTTGAAATGCCTACCTGTGTTTCACGTAGCCAAGAATTTTTGTTCATTCTCATTCTGTCTCAGGCCATTTCTCTCTCTTTTCATATATATGTATCTTTTATGTATTATATATATTTCTTTTACATATTGTATATTTCTTTTACAATTTATGTTTTTTTCTTTTCAGTGTTCCAGAATTCATTGTTTATGCACCACACCCAGTGTTCCATGCAATACATATATGTTCTTGTGAAATTTTTCTCATCACTCTAAATCCTAATTCAATAATCATTTTAAGTGATAATTTTTCTAGAAATCTTTATTTTATTTTTTTTTTAATTTAGTTATTTGTCAGAGAGAGAGAGAGAGAGAGAGAGCACAGGCAGACAGAGTGGCAGGCAGAGGCAGAGGGAGAAGCAGGCTCCCCGCCGAGCAAGGAGCCCCATGTGGGACTAGATCCCAGGATGCTGGGATCATGACCCGAGCCGAAGGCAGCTGCTTAACCAACTGAGCCACCCAGGCGTCCCTCTAGAAATCTTTATTTTGTGCCTCCATTTCAAATCATTTCTGCACCATACCCTGTCATTCCCTCCTTTTTTATACCTCTTTTAGTTTGTGACAAAACTGTGAGCTTCTTTAGGGTAAGCACTCAATTCTATAGTACTATACACTTATGTTTCCCAGTTTATCCTGTTGATGATGATTCCTTGATAAAGTAACAGCCATTGATTTCCAGGATAATCTATGATGTAATTATAGTGAGCTTATTTTAGCTGTAAATCTAAATGCTTATACTCATTTTTTATTTGGTTGGAGCATTTCCCCAGTTACCTATTATTCTATAGTTTGGACAATTTGGCTGAGTATTTCTTTTTTCTTAAGATTTTATTTATTTATATGACAGAGAGGGAGAGCATAAGTAGGCAGAGGGAGAGGCAGAGGGAGAAGGAGAAACAGGCTCCACTGAGCAGAGTGCTCATGTGGGACTCTATCCCAGGACCCTGGGATCATGACCTCAGCTGGAGGCACTTAACCATGAGCCACCCAGATACCACAGCTGGATATTTCAATGTAAACCTTTTATCACCAGTATTTCAAAACTCTTTCCATTAGAAAGCTATTGGAAATTTTTAATTAAATAGCATATTTACCTATACATTGATTGCCAATAAATAGCTTGGACGAAGATGAAAAGTACAGCAACATATAGTGTAATTGGAAAATAAACCTATCACTGTTTAAGTAATCATTTCTTACTCATCTGAATAATTACTCTAACATTATTAGGTTCCTTTAATAATTTAATATATTGCTTCAGCACATTTTTAAAAATTGCATTATGCAATGAAATAATAAACCATAATAGACACATTTTTATATTTAATATGATAGGGTTTTTTTTTTAAATAAAACATTACAAAAGAAACATATAATGACATTTAGATAAATGCTCAGACACAGAACAGAGTGCTGTCAGTGGACAGAATGGCAGAAATTTACACAGCCCAGAGGTTTAGAAAAAGAGTCTTAATGGAAGCAGTTTAAGTTGAAATTGTAATCTGGGAACAGAAGTTGAGTAGAAGATGGTTAAGTTTGAAAGTGGATATACGCTTGAACCTTTTCAAAAATAAAATATAGACATCACTTAGTACATACTCGAAACATTTATCAAGCATGGTCATACAATATGCCAATCACTCTCAAGCTGCTGAGAATCTAGAGGTATTTAAAAAAACAGCTTAGGGGCACCTCGGTGGCTCAGTGGGTTAAAGCCACTGCCTTCGGCTCAGGTCATGGTCTCAGGGTCCTGGGATCGAGCCCTGTATCGGGCTCCCTGCTCTGTGGGGAGCCTGCTTCCTCTCTGCCTCTGCCTGCCTTTCTGCCGGCTTGTGATCTCTCTCTGTCAAATAAATAAAATATTTTTAAAAAATAAAAAAATAAAAAAACAGCTTATTTTCAAACAAAATATTATAACAAATGAAAACCTCATTGATTGTATGTGTCATAATCACCACTGGTGAGTTGGATTACAAAAGTTTATAGGATATTGTGGGGAAAAGAGGCGGTTTAGAGAAGGACCAACTAATTCATGCAATGAATCACATTTCAGGTTTTACATATGTATTCCACGAACACTTGTTGAAGACTTACTAGTTGACAGACACTAATTAAGCCCTTGGGATGCTAGGACGCTCAGGAAAGAGAAAGTGCCTGTTACTAAAGAACTTGGATCTAACACTCTTAAACTTGAAAAGCAGTTCTAGAGTATTCATGGACAAGTTAGAAGAGGGAATTGCAAGTTTTCTGGACACCAGGAGAAACAAGCTCTGTAATAAAGGGACTAAGTTGTATCCAGAGGAGAGATGAGCATAGCAGGGCTCATGCATTATCCACACTACTGCTCACTGATGGAGAATAATTCAGAAAGTATGAGGAGAATTCAGAAAGTATGCCATGGACATTTTCTCCTAGTCCAGTTTCCTATGGACAAATATCTGATTGCTTATGAATTTCTAGTATTTGTGTCCTAAAGCACTTGTTAAAGATGCAAATTTTATGGACATACACCCTAGAACAACCAAGTCAAAATCTCTGGAGTTAGTCCCATGATTCTGCTTTAACGATTATACAAATTATCCTCATACACACTAAAGATGAGATGTACTCCATAAAACATCATACATGAAATATTAAATCTACACAAGAGAATACATTAAAATAAATAATATTTTCAAAAATGTCTTGTGAAATAGTTATATTTGCCATGTTTTGTTTAAGTTGGTAATTCCCTTTTCATGAATTATTTGTCATTTCTTATGCATAAAACATCTCCTTTTCATCAGGCTAATCACCTCACAGTTCTTATGGTATCTCTTCTAAAAATTTCCTTCTTCAAGAAAGTCAAATGTAACTTTGAAAAAAGTAAGCAGAAAAGAAAGAAGTGTTCTTATTATCTAGTCATAACATTCAGCTTATCCTTAAGTTTGAACCTGTTTCCTTTCACTTACAAACTTGTACATCCTTGTTAGTGTTTGTATTAAAATTTTTAGTCAACAGTAAAGTAAGATACATTGATGTAAGATACATCAATTACATTGATTTGGCATCTTGAATTACTTGAAAAATGGCATTTGGTAAATACTGACAAAGGAAAATATGGAAATATACTAAATTAGCAAAAATGTATTTTATATTTTGTAGCATAGCATAACTTGATGTACACAGCCCTCCATATATTACATATGCTATGATTTGATGCTAGAAGATGATGTTACCTACTATAATATTTAGAAGGAATTGAATGGCATGTGATTGATTCTCTTTTTAATAAGGAAATATGACACAATGTAGCTTTCACTGTAAGGTCTTTTTGAGCTTGCTGATACTCAAAAAGAATGGAAATCATTGCATCTTTTCCAAAATGACAGATTTTTTCCACTCCAAATAGAAATTGTGGAATACAGAATTTGGGATACTAAATCATCAAGGAACAACTGAATATTTCAGGCACATAATGGATGCCAAATTTCTGGTGGGGCTCAAAATCTGTCAAGGACTGGTAGCTGGTATCATCAATCATTTCCCTGAAGTGCCTGGTTCTGCAGTGACTTATGAGTTTACAGGAAGTCCAGTGGTGGGAGAAAGTAAAAAGACCAAAGAAAGGGAAAAAAAAGTAAACATTTCCTAAGTGGTACCCCAGGCCAGATGATATAAAACTCAACATCTATGCAGTAAGTCAAGGGGAAAGAGAGGCACACATGAAGATTTTAATTAGAATAAATTCACCATGGTTTATCAGTGTATGAGGCATATACTGTTATCCTACTAGAGAAATATGTCATTATCAAATTTATGAAATTATGTTTTTAATTCACAGTTGGAATGTTACTGATCAAAAAGTATATCTGAAACAATGTATAATTTGTAATTTGTGTCTTTTTTATGCCTTTATTTTGTGATACATCATTTCGATAATAGAGTATACCAAGGACAACAAATTCCCATCAATTTCAACTGTTTTTATACCTATTTTCACACAAAATATCAGCTAAGATAGTGTATGAAGGGTTCTGAACTGGCCTATCTTTACTGTTTTCCTTTGGTAATTCAGATATAAAAAGCTGTCTTTCACCAGATATATAGGAGCTCAGTTATTATATTTATGTGATTTCATATTTTGCTAAACTAGAGAATTTTAAAATTCTCTGCAGATTTTTTTCTTCTACATGTAATACAGATTGTCTCTCCCTTTTTAATTCTCTTTTCTGTTTTCCTTCCTTTTATTAATATTTATAATCCATTTTCTAGCATCTAAAACTGCATTTGGCTAACACTCCATTTTTTTAATTGTTGTTGAGGTAGACCTGACATAAAATTATATTAATTTCATGTGTACAATGTAATTTTTCAATATTTGTATACATTGTACTTTTGGGTAATTGTATATGTACTTTTATTAGATAATGCCAAATTCCTCTCCATTTTGTGGATTGTTTTGTAATTCCAACCACAATGTATGAGAGTGAAGATATAGCTTCCTTAACAGAGTATATTGGTATGCTTTTGAATTTTGCCAATCTGATTGGTAAGAACAGTACCTCAGTGTAATTTATAATAAATCTAGTTACTATGCATCACCACACAAAATTACAGTTTTTTTTTTCCTTGTGATAAGAACTTTTAAGATTTACTCCCTTGGCAACTTTCAAATATACACTAAAATCATATGGACTCTTGTCCCCATACTGTATATTACATCCCCATGACTTAAGTATTTTATAATTGGAAGTTTGTACTTACACCTCAACCCCAATTTCCCTGGAAACCACCACTGTATTCTCTGTATCTCTGAGTTTTGTTTTGTTTGTTCATCTGGGATTTTTTTGGACTCCACATAAGATGAAATCATATGGTATTTTCCCTTCATTTATTTTGCTTAGCATAATACCCTCAAATTCCATCCATATTACCCCCAATGGCAAGACGTCATTCTTTTTTTTATGCTTGAGTAGTATTCCATTGTGTATATATACTAAATCTGTATCCATTCATGCATCAGTGGACACTCAGGTTGTTTCCATGTCTTGGCTATCATAAATAACTCTGCAATGAGCACAAGGGTGGATATATATATTTTTTAATTAGTGTTTTTTTTCTTTGGATAAATAGTCACAAGTGGAATTCCTGGATCACATGATAGTTCTATTTTTAATTTCTGAGGAACCTCCATACTGTTTTCCACAGTGGCTGTACCAATTTACACTTCCACCAATAGTACATGAGTGTTCCTTTTTCTCTACATCCTTGCCAATGCTAGTTTTTTCTTGTATTTTTCTTATTAGCCATTTTAACAGGTGTGATTGTGATTTTGATTTGCATTTCCATGATGATTAGTGATTATTAGTGATGGAGGCTTTTTTTTTTTTTTCCCACGGGTCTGCCGACCATCTGTATGTCTACTTTGGAAGAAAATCTTTTGACTACTGATTCAATCTTCTTACTAACGATTGGTCTATTCAGGTTTCTTATTTCTTCATGATTCAGTCTTGGAAGATCTTTGTTTCTAGGAATTTATCCATCTCTTTAACGTTATCCAATTTCCCGACATATAATTATACATAGTCGCCTCTTATGATCCGTTCTATTTCTTTGTATCAGTTGTAACTTCTCTTTCATTTATTTTATTTGAGTCTTCTCTCTCCTTTTCTTAATGAGTCTACCTGAAGCTTTATCAGTTTTGTTTTTATTTTCAAAGAAACAGCATTTAATTACACTGATGTTATCTATTGTCTTTTTAGTCTCTCTCATTTTTTCCTTGTGATCTTTGTTTTTTTAATTCCTCCCACTAACTTCAGGCTTCATTTTTTCTTCTTTTTCTAAGTCTTTTATGAGTAAAGTTAGATTGTTTGAGAGTTTTCTTGTTTTTGAGGTAGGACTATACTACTGTGAAATTCCCTCTTAGAATTTCTTCTGCTGCATCCTATAAATTTCAGTCAAGTGCATTTCTATTTTCATTTATCTCGAGGTTTTATTTTTTGTCTCTCTTGTGATTTATGTATTGATGTTGTGGTTGTTCTGTGGCATGCTGTTTAATCTCCACATTTAAAAAAAATTTTCTGACTAGCTTCTTGTAATTAATTTCTAGTTTTAAACCACTATGATCAGAAAAGATGCTTGATATGACTTTAATCTTAAATTTACTGACTCTCATTCTGTGGCTTAACATATAACCTATACCACAGAATGATCCATTTGCACTTGAAAAGAATGTGTATTCTGCCACTTTTAGATGGAATGTCCTATATATATCCATAAAGTCCATGAGGCCCAGGGTGTCATTTGAGGGCAATTTTATTTTATGTCTGGATGATACATCCACTGATGTAACTGGGCAGAAATCTCCAAATATTATTTTATTGCTGTAAATTTCTCCCTTTAGATCTGTTAATACTTGCTTTATATATTTAAGTTCTTCTAAGTTGGGTACATGGATATCCATAATTGTGATATCCTCTTTTGTACTGGCACCTTTATCATTATTTAAACAACTTCTTTTATTTGTTTTAAAAGTGTATTTTTTCTGGGTTGCCCAGATGGCTCAATCAGTTAAATGGCTGACTCTTGGTTTCAGTTCAGGTCATGATTTCCAGGTCCTGGGATCAAGCCCCATGTCAGGCACTGAACTCAATGGAGAGTCAGCTTGAGGGTTCTTTCTCTCCCTCCCTTTGCCCCTCCCACTGCATGCATACTCTCTAATAAATAAATCTTTTTTAAAAAAATAAAGTGTATTTTTTCTGATATAATTATAGCTACCTCAGCTTTCTTCTGGCTTCCATTTGTGTGGATGACATGTTTTTGCTCCTTCACTTTCAGTCTTTGTGTGTCCTTACATCTGAAGTGAGTCTCTTGTACATGACATATAGATGGGTCTTGTTATTTTATCCATTTAGGCACTCTATATCTTTTGGTTAGAGAATTCTGTCCACCTACATTTAAAGTAATTATTTATAAGTATGTACTTATTGCCATTTTAAAAATTGTTTTCTGGCTCTTCATTCCTTTTTTCTCTTGCTATCTTTGTAGTTTGATGATTTTCTTTACTGTTGTGTTTACATTCCTTTCTTTCTATCCTCTGTGCATCTACTGAAAGTTTTTGTTTTGTGGTTACCATGAGGTTCACATATAATAGCCCATATATGTAACAGGTATTTTAAGTTGATAGCCACTTAAGTTTGAGTGCATTTTAAAAAAACTACATTATTAGTCCCTCTCCCCATGTTTTATGTTTTTGATGTCATATTTTATGTATTTTTATTTTGTGTATCCCTTGACTGATTATTATAGTTATTTTTACACTTTTTTTGTCTTTTAGCCTTCACACTAGCTTTACAAGTGATTAATCTACTACCTTTACTGTATATTTACCTTTATCAGTAAATTTTATACTTTGATTTTTTTTGTTATTAATCAATGCCCATCTTTTCAGCTTAAAGTAGTCCCTTTAACATTTTTTGTAAGCAAAGTTTAGTGGTGATGAACTCCTTTAGCTTTTGCTTATCTAGAAAACTATTTATCCTTTAATTCTGAATGATAACCTTACCAGGTAGAGTATTCTTGGTTGGCAATTTTTTCTTTCAGTACTTTATATATAAGAATATACTGTGCCACTCCCTTCGAGACTGCAAAGACACTGATGAAAAATCTACTTATAGTCTTATGGAGGTTCTCCTGTACATAAGAAATTGTTTTTTTTTTTTCTTACTGCCTTTTTTTTTGAAGATTTATTTATTTTAGAGAATGAATGCAAGTGGGGGGGGGCAAAAGAAAGAGGAGACTCCCCACTAAGCACACAGCCCAAAGCAGGGCTCTATCCCAGGATTCATGAGATCATGACCTGAGTTGAGCTGAAATCAGGAGTCAGACACTTAACTGACCAAGCCACCCAGGCACCCCTCCTTTTTTTTTTTTTTTAATCTTACTGCTTTTAAAATTCTCTCTTACATGTTGCTTTTGATACTTTAATTGCAAATTTGTCTTGGAGTGAATCTTTTTAGGTTTATCTTATTTGAAACTCTGTGCTTCCTGTATCTGGATGTCTGTCTCCTTCCCCGGCTTAGAGAAGTTTTTAACCATTATTTCTTCAAATACATTTTCTGTCTCTTTCTCTCTCTTTTCTCCTTCTGTGACTCCATAATGTGAATATTCTCTCCCTTGATGTCTTTTAAACTCTACCTTTTAAAAAAAAAAAAATATTTTCTCTCTTTTTGCTTTTCTGCTGGATTGAATTCTACCACCCTATCTTCTAGATTGTTGATCATTTCTTCTGCTTCATCCAGTCTGCTGCTGAATCTCTTTAGTTTGTTTTTCAGTTCAATGATTATATTCTTCAGCTGTGTGACTTGTTTGGGGCTTTCTCATATTTTCTATCTCTGTTGAAGTTCTCAATATATTCAACCATTCTTTCCCAAGTTAGGTGAACATCTTTATCACCAATACTTTGAACTCTTTTTCAGGTACATTATTTATTTTCACTTAATTGAGGTGTCTTTCGGAATTTTAATCTCATTCTTTCATTTGGAATATATTCCTCTGCTTCCTCATTTTGTTTGAATATCTGTGTTTTGTTTCTACGTACTAGGCAAAACAGTTAACTCTCCCAGTCTTGAAGTAGTGGCCTCATATAGAAGATGAATATTATTGTTCAACCTTGCCCTAGTCCTTGGTTGTCTCTTGGACCTTTGTGGTTGTTAAGCAGCCTGATTTACTTTTGTAAGTCCCAGCTGATGACATTGTGTGAAGACCTGTCAGTGTTCCAAAGGGAGGGATCTAGTTTCAGGCTGATTATAAGCTAGACCCCTGAGCTGCAGCTTTGAAAGTACGCAAATATATCCAGTCCTGTAGGACTGCAGTCACAAATCCTTCTGGCCTCTAGACTGGATAATCTCATGTTCCCTGGGAGAAAGTTGCAAAAATCAGGGATTCAGACAAGTGTACAAGTACTAGCAAGCTGTAACAAGGCCAAGGGAGAGTGCGAAGATGGCAACTCTCAGCCTGCGTTCCCTGAGAGCACCTCTGTTGCCTGTAGATGTGTGGCAAACCTGAAGACTGCCCCTCAAGCTGAAGCTCCAGGACGATTAAATAGAGTTTTTTAATAGAAAGACTGGGAGTGTGTCTCAATCTGCTTTCTGTGTAGTGAGTGACCTGTGGATGGTAGCCTGACCAGAATTATTACTATTATTGTTATAGTCCCATGGGACCCAGAGACACAACCCCTCTGGCTGGCCAGAACCTAGTGATCAAGGAGTGTCTCCTGTGTGGACTGCACAAGCCTGATGGATTTTGTAGGAACCATAGGAGAGCACAGGGCCAGAGTGTACCCACCCACTTTAGTGGGGCCTCAGGAGAGCACAGGCTGAGGAGAGTATCAAAGTAGAGAGACAGCACAAAAGTAGTATCTGTCTCTATCCCAACAGGCTCTTGCCTTTCCAGTAGATGCTTTAAGATTAGCAAATAAATCCCCTTCACTTACAGTAGGCACTTCTCAAACTGCTGCTTTTGCACTGGTCCCTGATGCAAGTCAGTCTGCATAGAAGCCCTCCAAACGAAGAAATATCTCAATTCTCTATAGCCCTTTGGGTCTCCTGGATGTGAGCACCATAGATTTTCAGACCCAGATGTGTTGGGGACTCATCTACCCATTGCAGATGTGCCTGATGGCACAAACCTCTTGGTCCCCAGGAAGAGGCTCCAGAATTGTGAGATCCCTCCTGACTGTGGGTCACCACACTGGGGATGGGGTATTGGTGACTGTGTCTAAGCCACTCTTACCTGTCTCAATCTGGCCCTGAAACTATTGTTATAAAGGAGCTGTTCAACTAGCTTTTAGGTCTTTTTCAGAGGAAGTTGTTCTATATATAGCTGTAGATTTAGTGTGTCCATAGGAGGAGAGGAATTTAGGATCTTCCTATGCTGTCATCTTGGACTGTCTCCCAACATTTCATTTTTGTTATATATTATTTATCATTTCATTATATATGTACATATATAGATATTATTTTTCTCTGTTATAATGAAATACAAAGCTTCAAAGTTTATTTTCCATTATGAGAAATGTTTAAGAAAAATTAGTTATACTTGCTTTAGGTAACATTTTCATTTCTTTTCAAATGCATTTCAAATAAAACAGTAGGGCTACATCAGTGGAAAACCATATAGACATAACAAAGTGTAATTTTTTTCCTTTGTACTCATAGCTTTAAAATTTAAAATCAATTATTATGTGGGCAATAGGAGCCTGAGGATACCAACTGAGTCAACACAGTTTTATTGATACAGGCTTGTCTTTACAACTGAAACATACTTTAGCTGTATGTCAATCATACCCCAACTGCAAAGCCTTTTATTATTTTTCTCTAGATTATTACTTTCTTCTCAGTTTAAATGGATTGGAAAATTGAAATGCTATTTTACATTTTCTGCCTCCAAGAAAAAAAAAATAAGTAATCTAAAATGAGGCAACCAGCAACATATCAACTTTGTCAATCACTATTGACATAATATTCAAGTCTATCTGTATGCTAATATCGATTTATTTCTGGAAATGTATTTTTCAAATATAAGTCAACCAAGAACATGGAGAATTAATATGATTCCAGTGAACACATATGGATAACTTCTAGCAACTGAGTGTCAGTGATTATATTATGGTATAATTCAGATAAAAAGCAAAATCACTAAAATCATTTCAGAATTTGTCTACATTCATTTTGAGTTTTAAGCTATTTTTGGAGTCCAAAGTAGTAGCTCCCACAAGAAATATTCTGGTACACACTAATAGATTATTAAAACATCTATCTTCATCATAAAGGAGTTTTAAAATAAATATATTACAGGTGTTTTATAAGTGAAATAGTATTCATCAATGTTCTTTGTACACTTATTTGAAAAAGGGTGATAAACATCTCTAGAGTTTCATTTGTTATTTTTCTCTAGTAACTAATTTTATAGAGGAAGAAAAAAATTACTTATGACTGTTATATGTAACCTTTAATCAAATTATTTTGATCTAAGGTGTCAGGTAAAGTACCAGTTAAACATGAGACATAAAAGTTACCAAATCACCAATTATTATAAAAATGCAGAAATGGAAAAGATAAGGCTAATTTTGCCCTCAGTAAAATACAGTAAAACTAACATGAAAATATTTGGAAATCTGATATATTTATTCATAAAATAACCAGTTTTGTTCCTCAAACACATTGAAGGCATTTTTTAATTTGTTAAAGATGTTAAATGTTACTCTGACATTCTCTCAGATGAAGAGAAAATAGTTTGTAGAGTAAGCACATTGTTGTCAATAGCTGTTAAAAACAATCAAATATATAATCTGTATGATTTTTTAAAATTATTAATTTTTTAAAAGGTGGAATGAAAATGTAATAATAACTATGGCAATAGCATCAAACACTGAGCAGAAGCTGTCAAAATTATATATCTTATGAAAAAGGTTAGTGAATGTTGGTGGGAAGGCAAAATTGTGTACCCACAGTGCAAAAAAGTATGGAGGTTTCTTAAAAGTTAAACACTAGAACTACTCTATGATCCAGTAATTTCACTAGTGGGTATTTACCCAAAAAAAACACAAAAACACTAATTCAAAGAGATAAATGCACCCTTATGTTTATAGCAGCATTATTTACAATAGCCAAATTATGGAAGAAGCCCAAGTGTCCATTGATAGATGAATGGATAAAGAAGATGTGGTATATACCCACAATGGAATACTATTCAGTCATAAAAGGAATGAAATATTGCCATTTGGAATAACATGGATGGAGCTAGAGAGTGCAATGGTAAGTGAAATAAGTCAGAGAAAGACAAATATCATACGATTTCACTCATACGTGGAATTTAAGAAACAAAACAAGGAAAGAAAAAAAAAAGAAAGAAAGTGAGAGAGAGAGAGAGAGAGAGAGAAAGAAACCAAGCAACAGATTCTTAACTGTAGAGAACAAAGTGATGGTTACCAGAGGGGAGGTGGTGGGGGGATGGGTAAAATAGGTGATGGAGATTAAGGAGTGCACTTGTTGTGATGAGCACTGGGTATTATATGTAAGTGTTGAATCACTATATTGTATACCTGAAACTTATGTAATTCTGTATGTTAATTATACTGGAATTAAAAGAAAATAATGAAATTTTTAAAAATTATATATATATATATATATATATATAGAGAGAGAGAGAGAGAGAGAGAAAGAGAGAGAGAAAGAGAGAGAGAGAGTGTGAGTTTGGTTTGTTTCCTCAACTGCATGTTATTATATGGTAGACACCTTAGAAATAAATAACATGGACCACTGATATAAATATGACTATCTCTCTGGAAGTTTACTGTGTGTCATTGATCATAAAGTAAAAACAAATGAAAATTCATTAACAAAAAGGCAAGGTTACATAGCCCCACCTTTTACTGAAAAAATGAAAATAATCAATACCATCATATCATCATCATTGGGAAAACCTCACTTTAATGAAAGCAGTCAACACATGTAATCATCTAACTGATGTTTACATGTAAGTGCCTGCAAGGTCTAGTGAGATTAAGAAGGAGTTATTCAATTAACAGAGCCAAGAAGCTAAAGAAAAGGAAAATCCAGCAAGACTTGAGAATATCAAAAAAGAAAGCTCTATGTTTGTAATGAATAAATTCCATGATCCTCGGAGGATGCTTGAAAACACAGAGAGTACTGAGCTCTCCATACACCATGTTTTCTCCCATACATACACCCATGATAAAGTTGATCTATAAAGGACACAGTGAGATATTAGCAACAATAACTAATAATAAAATAGAACAATTATACTATAATAAAAGTTATATGAATGTGGTTCTCTTTCAAAATGTCCTATTGTAGTGTACTTACCCTTCTTCTGGTAATGATGTGAGATGATAAAATGACCAGGTGATGACAAGAAGGGAGGGGAATGATGTAGGCACTGTGATGTAGCATTAGGCCGCTCGTGACCTTTTGATGATACATCTACTTCTGGAGTGTAGTTGACTGGAGGTAACTGGAACTGTGGAAAGCACAATCACACATAAGGGGAAGCTACTGTATTACTGTGTTCAAACTCCAAATTGCTGAGGTATTCTCTGATTTTGTAATTTTGAAATACATACAATATGACATAACAAAATTGATGAAATCTATGGGGTGTCTGGATGGCTCCGTGGGTTAAGCTTCTGCCTTCTGCTCAGGTCATGACCTCAAGGTCCTGGGATCAAGCCCTGCATCAGGCTCCCTGCTCAGCAGGGAGTCTGCTTTTCCCTCTGCCTCTGCCTCTCCCTCTGCTCATGCTCTCTCTTGTTCTTTCTCTCAAACAAATAAATAAAATCTCCAAAAAAATCTACAAGTGTAATAATACAGAATAAATCACACCAAAATTCAGTAACTTGAGACTACAATAACTTACTTTTCTTCGTGTGCCCACTTAGGCTCGGCTGGCTTTAGCTCTAAGTACATGTTAGGTTCATTTTTGTGCCACTAATCCCTTACTCTCTTTTAACCAATAGCTTAACCAGTGTATGTTCTTCTGATAATAATGGCAAAAGCACAAGGAGGACAATGAGAATTGTCATCATGAGAATTCTCATGATGACTCTTAAGGTCCAGACTCAGAACTAAGCCAAATATCAGCAGGCTGGGGAAATATACTTTATCTCTACTATAATGAAGTTCAATGTGACATGGCAAAAAGGAATGAAGAATTTGGAGGAATAATGCAATCTCTAATAGAAATGATAAACGTGATTTCTGGTAGAAAAGGTTTAATTGTAAAAATTATGTCACATACAAAAATACTGATGTCTAAAATACAGGTGGATGTGATAAAATTATTTGCACTGTAAAAACAAAAAAAAAACAAAAACAAAAAACAATTCTAGAGTTTCAGAAAAAGTACACAACATGGTAATGAAGAACAAATAAAGATTAAGATGTTAAGTTTAAATCACCAAAATATACAAACCCTCTACCTTAATGCATTTCTCAGAATCACCATCTTTTCCTTCTACTCATGTTTATTACTTGGCATTTATTACATGGCCCCAACCTAAACACAAGGGTTACAAGAGAAGCAAATACGCATTTTCTTAATTACATAATCACAAAGATGTTCTAGGAAATGGTCTTCTAAATATTGATGTTTAAATATTTATTGAATTCATGAATGGGAAAATAAATAAAATATCATGATCAAAATTGACTAAAGCTTAATGAAAAATTAACCTCGAAGTTATGTGGGAAACAGTGAGAAAAGCACATGTTTTCTCAATCATCAATAGAAAAAAAGAAGTCATAGCTATTAGGAACAATATACCAACTGCTTGAATTTATCACCAGACCCCTTGTTGGCTTAATATTTAAAATATAAATTAGAATATTACAAAAGAAAGTGATCTTCGGTGGCAAACTGTGTACACTACAAAAATAACCTCCAGATAAGCTGGTTTTAAATAAATAAATACAAATCAGAAAACAGTATACTTAATAATAAAATATATTAAGGAAATACTAAAAGTATTAAATCAACCCTTTTTACAAAGTTTCTTAATTTGTCTTTGAGAACACTATAGAAATGCCTTTAAGAAGTACCCTGACATATATTTAAACATACACACATGTATCTCTGTATGAATAAATCTGGCAGACATTTTCTAGTAATACAGTATAATGAATGCACTACTTAAATAACAAACTGAATCCAACAATATATAAAAAAGATAATCCATCATACCACATTAATTGTGGTTAGCCCCATAATGCAAAATTACTATAATATTTGAAAATAAATGAATGCAGGGACACCTGGGTGGCTCAGTCGGTTAAGTGTCTGACTCTCGGTTTCCACTCAGGTCATGATCTCAGGGTCATGAGATCAGCCCAGCATTGGGCTCTGCAATCAGCATGAAGTCTGTCTGGGATTCTTTCCTTCTTCATCTCCTTCCCCCCACTTGGGAGGTATGCATGTGCCTGCTCTCACTCTCTCTCAAATAAATAAGTAAATAAATAAAATGCATCAGTGCAATTCCCCATACTAATGAATAACAAAGAAAATCCACATGATCATATTAATATTCAAATAAAGTATTTTATCAAAATTATATATCCAGTCATGGAAATGCTCAGCCAGCTAGGTGTAGAGGAGAATTTTGAAATCCAATAAAGCACATCAATGAAAACCCCCACAATTTATATCATACTTAGTTATGAACAATGTTGAAAGACTGAATGTCTTCTTTCTAAGAATGGAAATGGGAAAAAAAAATACCCACTCTCATCTTTCCTATACAACATAATGCTGAAAGTCCTGTCCAGAGAATTAAACATGGGAAAACATACATACACACACACACACAGGCCTCATTTGCAAAGAAAGAAGCAAAACTCTTCTTATTCACTGATGACATGATTGTAAATATGGAGAAAATCTCTTAAGGAATCTATAGAAAGACTACTAGAATTAAGTAAATTTAATAAGGCCATATGATAAAAATATAAAAATCAAATATATCTCAATATAATATGAAATGTAGAATATGAAATTTTAAAATAACATTAACATAGCATTAAAATATAATTAGGGATAAAGTTAACAAATACATACAAGACATCTGTACTAAAAACTGCAAAACAGGGGCACCTCAGTCAGTCAGTTAAGCGACCACCTTCGGTTCAGGTCCTGATCTAAGAGGCCTAGGATAAAGCCTTGCATTGGGTTCCCTGCTCAGCCTAGAGTCAGCTTCTCCTTCTTCCTCTAACCCCCATTGTGCTCTCTCTCTCTCTCTCTCTCTCTCTCCTCTTAAATAAGTAAAAAATCTCTCTTTTTTTAAGCTAAGTTCAATCAGCCCACATATAGTACATTGTTAGTTTTTGATATAGTGTCAAGTATTCACTAGTTGCATATAACACCCAGTGCCCATCATATCACATATACTTAGTACCCATCATCTGGTTACCCCATGCCCCCATCCCCCTCCCTTTAAACCAAAGACTGTAGTAAGAGATGTAGAGGACATTTATCCATACTTAAAGGATCTGTCCAACAGGAAGATCTAACAATTGTAAATAAATAAAAATCTTAGAAAACTCTAAAAAGTAAAAAAATAAAAACTGCCAAACATTGCTGAGAAATGTTAATGAAGACCTAATTTACTATAGATGCAGAACATGTTTATGGTCTCACAACTCAATACTGTTAAGATGTTTATTCTCTTCAAAAGATTCTCTAGATTTAGAGAAATGGCAAAATTCAAGCAGGGCTTTTTCTGAGGAGTTGATTCTATAACTTATATCAAAAGGGAAAGACATGGAAGAGCCAAAACAATTTTGAAAGGATAACAAATTTGGAGAATTTACAATACCATGATACTTACAAGCTATACTAATAAAAAATCCTGTATTTCTGTGTGGAAGGACAGATTAGTAGAAGAGTGTATACAGAGCTAGATTCTGATATGTATGAAAGTATGCCTGATGGACTTTCTACAGAGGTCCCAGAGTATTTTAATGAAGGAAAGAATATTGTTTTTAATAAATTGTGCTAGAAAAAAGAAATGAGTCCTCTAATGGAAAAAGAAGACTCTCAGACTTTACACCACACCACACACAAACATTCACTCAAAAGAATCCTAGATCTATGTAAATCTAAAACTATTAATGTTGAATAGAAACAGGAAAACACTTTCAAAACCTTGGTATAGTCAAAGATATCCTGCACGTGAAACTACAAAAACTAACCATCAAAAAAAAAAGATTATGATAAATAGGACTTCTAAATTTGAAACTCCAATCCTTGAAATTTCACTATTTAGAAAATAGTAAGGAAGGTACCAACTTTGAAAAACTATTCCTTTTTTTTAAAATTATTTATTTATTTATTTATTTATTTTATATTTCTTTTCAGCGTTACAGAGTTCATAGTTTTACACCACACCCAGTGCTCCATGCAATGCGTGCCCTCCATAATACCCACCATCTGGCTCCCCCAACCTCCCACCCCCCACTCCTTCAAAACCCTCAGGTTGTTTTTCAGAGTCCATAGTCTCTCATGGTTCATCTCCCCCCCAATTTCCCTCAACTCCCTTCTCCTCTCCATCTCCCATGAAAAACTATTCCTAATGCCTATACCTAAACCTGATACTAGACTTGTAACTAGAATTGATAAAATGATAACAAATTCTTGCTATTCAATAGAAAATGTCACACTACCCTTGCCCCATACACACACAATTGGGAAATAAACTGACATTTTACAAAGTATGATGGATATTTGATGCATGAAAATATGATTTTTCATGTAACCCTGTGTACTGTTGGTGGGAATTTAAACTGGTATAGCCACTGTGGAAAATAGTATGGAGAATCCTCAAAAAATTAAAAATAGAAAATACTATATGTAATCCAGTATTTCCACTACTGGGTATTTACTCAAAGAAAATGAAAACACTAATTTAAAAAGATATATATAACTTTATAGCAGCATCATTTACAAGAGCCAAGATGTAGAAGCAATCCAAGAGTCCATCCACAGATGAATAAAGAGATGGCATATATACATACATACACAATGGAATAACACTTGGCTATAAAAATAAATGAGATCTTGCCATTTGTGACAACATGGATGGACCTAGCAGGTAAAATGCTAAGTGAAATAAGTCAGTCAGAGGACGACAAACACCATATAGTTTTACTCATATGTGGAATCTAAGAAACAAAAGAAATGAACAAAGAAACAAAGAGACAAAAAAAAAAGACTCTTAATTCAGAGAACCTGATGGGTGCCAGAAGGGAGGTGGTGGGGTGGGAATGAGTGAAATACATAAAGTAGATTAAGAGATACAAACTTCTGGTTATAAAATAAATAAATCACAGAGATGAAAAGGACAGCATAGGAAATAGAATAAGATTGCAAACAAGTTGTTTAGTGATAGATGCTGTCAGCACTTTGAGGAACATACAGAATTGTTGAATTATTATGTTAAACACTTGAAATTAATATAACACTGTATGTACTTCAATTTTAAAAAGGAAAATATGATTTTTAACATTTGCCCATTCTTTGAACCAGAAGATATAGAACTATTCCATATCTGTCCTACCAGTATACATGGCATGTACTGGAAGTAAGTATCTTCTTTGTTTAGTTTCAGATCCAAAAATGGAAAACATTTTTAGCCCAGGAGTTGCAATTAATGGTTTATACCTGGAAGCCTCATCCATACTTGATGTAGATGAAAATAATTTTAATGATAAGATTATGGGCTTGAACTGATGAGATTTAGCTTTAAGTGGTATGATTTGGGACTTGAGCTGGTGCCTTAATGCAATGAGACTAGTAAAGAACTGGGGAAAGAGTATCTGCATTTGGGAGGAAGGTGAATCACTGAGGGCCAGAGGATGGATGGTAGGCAGAATTCTAAGATGGACCCAAAGATTCCTACTCCCTAATATACATGCCTATATAATTCTCTTTCCTTGAAGGTAAGCAGGACCAGTGAATATGATGGAATATCATTCTTTTGATTGTATTTCACTAAATGGTTCTTTCAGATCTAATTATGGTTACTCTAATTAAGGTAACTCCAATCAGTTAATCATTAGAATTAAGGTTATTAATTAACCATTTAGTAATTACCTACTAATTACTAAGTAGTTAATTAGTAATTACTATTAAGCTAATAGTAATTAAGGATACTAATTAAGATAACCAAAAGAAAGATTATCTTGCTGGGTCTGACCTAAACAGATGAGCCCTTAAATGGGATTGGCCCTTTGTGATGATATAAGAAGATGTGATGTGAGAGGGAATCAATTGCTGGATTTGTAGGCTGAAGGGACATACATGACAAGGATTTGAGAACATCCTATAGGAGCTCAGAGCAAACTCTAGCCAACAGAAAGCAAAACAGGGTTCTTAATATTACAATGACAAGGAACTGAATTTTGCCATTATTTGCCTTATATAGGCTTGGGGAAACAACCCAAGTTCCAGACGGGAAAATGGCAGTCGACACATTTATTTCAGCCTTATGAGACATTGGGGAGAGAAAGCAAAGCCCAACCTGGCCTTCTGAACTACAGAACTGTGAGATAGTGTGTGTTCTTTTATGCCCCTAAGTCTGTCATTACATGATACACAGCAATAGAAAGCTAACCTTGCATAAAAAGCATGATATGGTACATGCCAAATATTCACTTTCATTTTGTGCACTGTATTATTTTTCTTCACTCCCTTAGATAAAGATGATAGGACCGTATTTGTACACTTGCCCAATGAGGAAATTACTTGTGGCCAGTGATATGCTATAACTATTGTCTAAGAAAATCATGTCCCTATGTGAAAAATTTGGAATATTGACATTCAAGATCTGCGACTCATTAGTGACAGAGATATAATTCAAAACACATATAAAGATAATATACTAATAGGATCATTATTATTGAGTTGTCATACTATAATGAAAAGCAGAAAATGTTTGACCATGTGCAATAAAAGCTGAAATTTAGGAAGTCATTCCATTTGAGAGAAGAATGATGTGCAGAGAAACTAATACCATTTGGCCCCAAAGGGAAGAACAGAGAATTTTCATAGCCTGGTGTCCCTGCTTCACTTCCCATAAAGTTTTGTTGTATAGGAGTGTCTTTTGTTTTCCCATAATAAGGACGCTTGAAATGATTCACTTTTTAGTGACCCTGAGTGAGACTCTGTTCTCTGTAACTCAACTAAGTTTCAGCAATACATTAAATTAAGCTAGGAATAGGGCAAATATAGGAATGTATATTATGTTTTGTCTAGAGAATAGTAAACCCCTTCTCCTCTGGGATTTAATGTTGGGCTGAATAGAGACTCTTCCATCTGAAGCAGTCTAAATTTTTACAATATGTATTATCATAAATATACAATAATTTGACAATATTTGGCAGGGATCTTTGGAATAATTTTATGCAATAATTTTATGCAAGGTTTGTGTATTATACATGCAGGGAGTGAAAGTACAGAAAGTAAGTATAATGCCGCTGCACGTAGACCTTTTTGCCTCAGCAAGCACAGGCTATAAAATGTTGCCTTCCTAAGGGTCTATATGTAGAATAAGTTGGAAAAAAACTGGCTAGGAGAAAGATTAGAAGCTATATATCCAAGGAGAAGTAGCAATGACATGATCATGTAGCTTCATATATTGGATAAAACACAAGCATTCATTTCTAATGATTTTCCAACTATAAGTTTTATGAGAACTTGTCAAATCATGATTGCTTATATCAAATCACTCTGATAACTCATTATACCTTATAATATTGTCTCCTTTTATGAGCTAGCATAAGTGACTCCATATTCATGCTTGGTACTCAGATAATGTAGAGAACATGGCCTCTTTGGGCCTTTTATTCTTAGAGCACCTGCAGAAGAGACTATGTTCACCAATATTTAAGTGTTCTCCTTCTTCCCTTGGATGCAGTTAGACCATACTTGGTCAACTCCCTCACTGTGAGCCTTGGCCACCTCAGTGAGTTCTGGCCAATATAATGCAGGCCCAAGTAATAGGTGCCTGACCCACTCCATACAAATCTTTTTTTTTTTCTTCTTCCTGTAGTATTCTCTATTCTCCATCAGCAGTGGTAAAAAGAAAGAAATCCCAGGTCATGGAAAATACTGATCCACAAGACTGAGGAAGGATTGCTCCTTGAGTTTCTGGTTCGGAAGATGCCTGTTGAACACTCCTTACATTGTTATGACAGCCAGGAATAAATTTATATTGTGTTAAGTCACGTTGATTTCGGTGTTGTATGCTACAAGCACTCTTCCCTAATGCAAAACTCTATTTTTAAGTAGGTGCATTGCCATAAAAATACATTTAAAAAATGAACTTGGATTAGTGGTAAAGTGACAGGGAGTGTAGCAACAAAGATCGAAGGTGGCAAGAATGAAGAGTTGTGATTTGCTGTGGAAAAATACTTGCTAACCTGTTACCTTCAATTACCAGAAGGGAGGCCCATGTGCAACTGTGTCTGATGCCCTAGGTAAAGTGGTAAGAAGGAGTCAGCATGAGAGTATGATAGCATATGTTAGGTCTTATTAACTACTTATGTAGGTTTCTATGTGAAGAAGATGAGCAAAGAAAAAAAATAAGCAGTTTTCAAGCAGAAATTTAGAAATAGAAAAAAAATTTAGAAATAGAGAAAATCTAGAAATATGGGTCCTTGTAATATTAAATGTCCTTCTAGAATCCAAATGAAATATGACTGACA
This sequence comes from Mellivora capensis, assembly GCA_004024625.1. Classification (NCBI taxonomy): domain Eukaryota; kingdom Metazoa; phylum Chordata; class Mammalia; order Carnivora; family Mustelidae; genus Mellivora; species Mellivora capensis. The sequence continues at coordinate 4,723 of PISX010014940.1, read as the reverse complement.
AGGCCTTTGAGTGACAAAAGCCCACTAGAAACTCATCTTTGAAACAAAGTTCAGATTAAGGATGTGTCTGCCCTTCCTAATCCTGATGGCATGGAGACAGCCACTATAAAATTAAGAGGGAGGCATGGAATTGAAAAAGCATTAAATTATCAAGACTGACAATAATATTTAGGTATATATTTTATTGTGATTACTGGAACTTGGAAGTGACTAAAAACAAGTACTAAAGGAGTCCATGAAAACACTATCTTAAAAAAAAAAGTTTTTGATTAAAAACAGTTTTGAGTCTTCCTTTTAGACCAACAGGAAGCACTTTATAGTTATAATTCAGAGAAACAGATTTTATGGAGAAAAGTGGAACTTTTATGAGTGATAAGAGAAAACTTTATCTGGTGGATCAACAGTAATAACAGAAAAATGCAATTATTATTTATGCATTTTGCGTGAACTTGCATATGTATTGTTACTTTGCAACAAATGGATTAATCATATACAGAGCATATGCTTGCCTGTGCACGCACACAAACATGTACACACATATGCACATGCACACACAATATGCATTTGGGCATTCTGTCAGGCATATATGTATTGTCACATATATATTTAATAACTATGATTATATATGCTAATATACACATGAACATAAATGTATGTCCACATATTAATATAAGTATTTATTATAAAGTATATGTGTATTAACTGTATATGTGTACCTATATATAACATGAATATATACATAACCTTATAAAAAGTATATGCCTGTTGTTAGTGTCTGAAAGTTTGTGTCTCCAAAAGTTCATAGGTTGGAATCATAAGGCCCAATGTGATGGTGTTAGAAGATGGGTCCTTTGGGAGATGATTAGGTCACAAAGGGGAAGCCCTTATGAACAGGATTAGTGCTATTAGAAAAGACATCTCAACAGAGCTCTTAGTCTCATCCACCATGTAAGGACAGAGTGAAATGGAGGTGGTTAGGAGCCAGGAAGACGGCCCTTACTGGACCATGCTGACACCCTGATCTTGCACTTTCATCTTCAGAACTGAGAAATACATTTCCGTTGTTTATAAGCTTCCCAATCTGTGGTATTTGTTAAAGCAGCCCAAAAGGAGTAAGACAACCTATTAAAGTACAATTATTCTCTCTCTCTTTCTCTCTCTCTCACACACACACACACACACACACATTTTTGTTCAACTCTCAGATATAATGGTCAGCCTCTTTTCTTTTCCCATTTTTTTTAAGATTCTATTTATTTATTTATTTGAGAGGGAGAGGGAGAGAGAGCATGAACAGGGGGAGGGGCAGAGGGAGAAGCAGACTACCTGCTGAACGGGAAGCCTGATACAAGGCTAGATCCTAGAACCCTGGGATCATGACCTGAGCCAAAGGCAGATGCTTAATCAATTGGGCCACCCAGTCACCCCCAGCCTCTTTTCTAAACATGGTTACAACTGGAAGCTTTAAAAAGTTAAGAAGTAGGAGATGGTCAGTTCTAGGTTCTGATAACTTAGATCAGGCAAGTCCACTTTTTGTCTTAGAAAAATGACTAGACGCTGCTGATGATAGGAAAAGTTCCAGAGTTAGAGTTCGCCCTGGTGTGCTGATTATAGGGCTGGCATAATTTTGTAAATTCTGCTACAATAAAACTCCTACCCATTACATATCATTTTCAAAATTAATCAAAGCAGAGAAGGGACAGATCTCATTTCACTATGCTCTGCTAGAATGACATTAGATCAAAGTCTGCAGGTCCAAATCTTCAGTTGGAAACTGAAGAATTCAATCTCCACTCAAGTTCACACCCTGAGAAATAAAATCTAAGAGTGCCAAAAGAGGGAGTGTCCTCATTACCTGCAAATATTTAAATACTGGGTCTGGTTAAATCTCTCTTTTCTCAAAAATAAGTAAAATGAAATAAAAAAGCGTGCTCTTATGGAAAAATCCTGCATCACAAGAGGATACTCAGAAAGTCACAATTCAAAAAAAAATTTCTCTACTAAACAGAATGAAATTTTTTTAATGATTTTTTATTTATTCATTTATTTTACAGAGAGAGATCTCAAGTAGGCAGAGAGGCAAGCAGAGAGAGAAGACGAAGCAGGCTTCCCGCTGAGCAGAGAGCCCAATGTGAGGCCCCATCCCAGGACCCCGGATCACGACCCGAGCTGACGGCAGAGGCTTTAACCCACTGAGCCACCCAGGCGCCCCCAGAATGAAATTTTAAGAAGGATTTACATTCTTATTCTCAACACTATTAGCCTATGTGGACTTTCTGAGTTAGGATTAGGATGCCACATGTAAAAAACAGGCTGCAACTGACTGACTTGAAAATAAAGTTATGTGAATTTGGGAAAAATTATCTGCACAGATTCAAAGCTATGTAATACAATTAATATCTGGAATAATGACAAAGGTTACATTGTAAAACTTGTAATCACTGCTAAAAAGGACAAACTTCTTCCAGAAGTAAAGGACACATAAAATTGTTTTAAAAATGAAAGGAGGGGCGCCTGGGTGGCTCAGTGGGTTAAAGCCTCTGCCTTAGGCTCAGGTCATGATCCCAAGATCCTGGGATTGAGCCCCAAGTCAGGCTCTCTGCTCCGCAGGGAGCCTGCTTCCTCCTCTCTCTGCCTGCCTCTCTGCCTGCTTGTGATCTCTGTCTGTCAAATAAATAAATAAAATCTTCAAAAATGAAAGGAAATGGAGAAAGGAATGACACTCTGAATATAAAATATGTAGATAATGTTTTATTTTAAAAATAAATCAATGACCACCATTATATGAACTACCAAGAAAATAATACAGAACAGTAATACTGAACATTATTGTGGCATCTGCCATTTATAAGGCATCTGAATTTTTAAGGTAACTTTTTATAGTTTTCTTGAGATTTTATAAGATCTAAATGGATTATATTAGATCTAAATGTATATTTAATAGCATATGTATTATATATTATGTAAGATCTAAATGGATTATATTCTAATGGACAATTTTTGCATGTAAGCATCTTAATTGTGTTAATTCAATACAAAAAAATGTTTTCAAGCTACCCTAAGAGGAGAAAAATGTTCCTATGATGCATTCTTTTTTCCTTTCCCCTGAAGACTTCTTTGACTGAAGCACAATCCTCTTTTGGAATTTCAAAGAAAAGGATTAATCCTGTCTTGTAATTGAATACTCTGGGTACATATTTATCTTGTTTATTAGATAAATAGGGCTTATAAAGGCCACAGACCATGAATAAACAAATTCTACTCAGAGCTTAGCACTGAGTCTTGCTTTTAATAAATTATAATTCATAAATAACAAAAAATAAAATCTTTGGATTTTTTGTGAATTATGTTTCAGTGGAATCACTGAGAGGGGCACTGAGAGCCTTCAGCGCCTGTGTGGACTGATCACATTGAGGTTTGAGCAAATGTAATAGAATTACCTTTCACTCATTAACCAATCTACATATAGTCACAGATAGAATTATTGTATACCATAACTAATACCTTTGGACTTTCTCCATTAATTATAGTAAGAAAGAAACATTGTTTTGTTGAAATTGTATTTCACTGACATTATACAGAATTGGAGATTCTGGGGTTTGTCCATTTATTTGTTCACAAATTTCTTTGGCTTTGTATATTTAGTTGGGATATGTGAGTGGAAATAAGTCTCTTGGAAAATTATTTCTTTTGGAAGTTATTGCCAGGTTTTGAGCAGTCCCTTTAAAAGTGCTGTCAGAACAAATACATCAGGTCACACAGCAGGTGGTTTATCTCTGTGAAAGCCTGAGCATTAAAACAGAGAAGGCTGCAGACTAGTAATTAGGTATTGATTGGTTTATCTAACACATTCTGCACATTTCTAAACAAATGCAACATCCTTTCTGATTCTTTTCTTCTAAACCTTGAAATCTGTCAGTGCATTCATTGCCTAGATTCCAAAATATGAAGTGCAGTTTTTACAACTGATTCACTGATCTCACTTGAACCCAATCAATAAACTTCACAAAATGATTCCATTCTTAGAAAAATGTCACAAAGATCCACACAAGCCCATCTATACCTCCAGTAAGCACTTCTACTTTATATAATCAGAAATATGTATTTTAAACATTACCAAAGACTTACACAGCCTTTTCTTTTAGAAACACTGAATATCACTATGTCCTTCAGAGTTAACAGAGATGTATGCCATCACAGAGCCAATTACTAGGGTCACACCATTAACCAGGCACCAAGGTGAGACTATCAATGAAAAAGTAAAGTTTGAAGAATAAGTGCATAACTAACAGATACAAATGTGAAAAACAAAGGATTTTAACAACAAAAAGATAAATACGGTAGTTAAAAACATTAAAAACCAAGATTCACATATATTTTCAAGATCATCATAGCATTTAGTGTTACAGAATTTAAGTTCTTATTTTGCTCAACAATGATCACAGTCTTAAAGGATCAGGACTAAAATATTAAGGAAACACAAAGAATCTGACTTTTTAAAATAATTAGTGTTTTTTTCTGAGAGTAGGAAAATAGAAACAGATAGTGGAATCAAGAAAACAAAAAAAAATGTAGATTTACACTGTGATATCTTCTACACTAATACAACTAAAGGTTCCATCTTTTACTAATAAAAGCTTGCAAATACTATCAAAAATAACACAGTGGGGGCACCTGGGTGGCTTAGAGGGTTAAGCCTTTGCCTTTGGCTCAGGTCATGGTC
>PISX010014939.1:0-51295 GCA_004024625.1 Mellivora capensis | reverse complement strand
CAAAAGCAAAAATGAACTTTTGGGACTTCATCAAGATCAAAAGCTTCTGCACAGCAAAGGAGACAGTCAACAAAACAAAGAGGCAACCCACGGAATGGGAGAAGATATTTGCAAATGACAGTACAGACAAAAGGTTGATATCCAGGATCTATAAAGAACTTCTCAAACTCAACACATGCAAAACAGATAATCACATTAATAGTAAATATATTTAAAACAAAACAGTGTCAACAACCCATGATCGACTTTATAAGATGCAGAATATTCCAAGAATCTGAAAATAACCTGTTATGGTCCCCAAGAGGTTTAATGAGAGAAACTAGCCACAAGAACAAACATTAGTTTTAATTTTAGGAACTCTTCAGAGCAGTTAAGTTTTCCATTCTGGTAAAGAGAATGAAGCTCAAAAAGCTTAACCACCAAGGACATGAAGAGAAGTTGGGTCCCAGCCCAGTCTTGTCTGACCCCAGGAAAGTTCATTACCACTAACCTATCTTGCCTCTCTCATGAGCCCAAAATTTGAGGCAGGTCTTCAGGCGTGGGTTCAGAGAGATCTGGGAGCAGGTGGCTGAAGCAGAAAGAATGACCTGTGACAGGTAGCTTCACCCCCTGCTGGCCCCAGAGCCCTGCCCAATAGAGAATGGAAGATTTCATAGTAGGACATTCTTTAGCAAGGTTCACGGGGCTTCATTCAATTGCAAAATACCCTAAGACCCCAGCATTTTATCACTTTTTACCTTAGCTTTTTGGCTTATACGTAAGTGTGTTGGCATGTATGGAAGCCTAGCCTGGCATCTCCATGTTTGGACTGTACAAAGCAGTGCAAGGTGGGATGTTAGCTTGGAGGTGCAGGTGCAGGCCAGCCACAATCCCAGGATCTAGAAACCTTTTGTGTTCAAGAAGTGGCTGTAGCTGAGCCAGAGCTAGACGGCACCTTGCAGAAGGTTTGATTCCTAAGGACCTTCTGGTCCATGATTACCGATGAGTTTGCATAAAAGAAGCCATAAATTGGCAGTGGAAGGGGCTCGGTGGGCAGGGGCAGTGGGTCCCTTGTGCAGAGTAGCTGCAGGGAAAGGAGGAGCAAAGACCTCCCGTCACCTGTCTTCTTCACCTCCCCTCTTCCCTCCCTTCCCCTAAATGAACCCAGCTCCCCTTCACGGTGGCTTGGCAGGTGTCTGCCATTCACATGGTTAAACTGTCCCAGACCTGCCCATGTAGGCACCATGTTGCCCCTCCCGCTTATCTGCTCCCAGGATAGCAGTTGTGCAAGAAGCCCCACATGTGAGCTGGCAGGAGGGACACAGCCAAAGAGACTCCTTGCCTGGGAAGTTGGGACATTAGACTCACAGGCAGCTTCTCCACTGGAGCAAGGTGACATAGGCGTAAAGTGTGAGAGCTGGCCTGATCAGATGACCAAAAGCGCCAGGTGAGAAGAGGCTACCATGGGAAGCAGTGCCGGCTACTAAGACTAACTTCAAAGGCTCTGAGTGCCAAGAAGAGACACTTTCCATAAGAGACCTCAGTGTAACATCCCCGACAGGGGCACATCACGTATCACCATGGTCTCACTGAGGCCGGTCTCGCCTCTTCACATGTGCCAAAGGAAAATAGTAATCCAACAGCTAAAGATGTGGGGGACGTAGATTTTACTGAAGCTCTCTCTGGGGAAACGGACAAGGACTATATCCAGCACCAGGGGTTTCTGGTACCCTCTTGCTCTACCTCCCCTGAAGCAGCTGCCCCTCCCTCTGGTCTGCTCCAGGAACCTCCCCCCAGCAGTATCCACCCCCCTACCGTGTCTCTCTCACTTGAGCTTGCAAACCTTTCAGCTTCTACCTGGCTTTGCAAAGCAGAAGGGGTAAGACGTAGCAGTGCACCAGTCTAGTTAGCACACTGCAGATCCTAGCAAGTCCTAGAAGCCTCACTTCCTCTCACAATATACCCATTATTTTTGACTTCATCAATTGACCTATTTTACACCTTACTCAAACAGAAGAGGATATCCACCAACCTAACCTGAGAGATGTTAATATTTCATCCTCTCTTTACCTTCAGATCTCCCCTTCTCCCCCCACTCGTCTCTTTCTCTCTCTTACACACACACACACACACACACACACACACACACACACACACACATTATACAGAAGGTAGAGCCCTACAGCCCATTTCTATTTTCTCCCTCTCTGGAAACATTCCCATGCATGTCTAGTGAGTGTCATTTGGTCCGAGTCCAGGATAGCATCGTGGTTATGCATGCAGACTTGGAAGTCAGACAGGCTGGCTGTGAGCTCCAACTCCGCACCAATGAGCTGGGTAAGCTGGGGCACATTGCTTACCTTTTCTATACCTCAGTCAAATGAGGAAGATGATAGTGAATTAAGCCTGGGTGCAAGAGTCAAATGGGAAAATATTTCAGGTCCCTGAACCCGAGCCTGGGAAAAATAAATGCTTAATAAATATTAGCTATTATGGGGTGCCTGGGTAGCTCAGTGGATTAAGCCACTGCCTTAGGCTCAGGTCATGATCTCAGGGTCCTGGGATCGAGCCCTGCATCGGGCTCTCTGCTCAGCAGGGAGCCTGCTTCCCCCTTTCTCTCTGCCTGCCTCTCTGCCTACTTGTGATCTCTCTCTCTGTCAAATAAATAAATAAAATCTTAAAAAATATATTAGCTATTATGATGATCCATAAACCATAAGAATAGTTTTGTGTGTGTTTTAAAAATTTGCTTAAATTGTGTCATAGCATTACACCTACACACATGCACAAATGCACACTCCCTTTTGCAACTTGCTCTCTAATGCACACCCATTATACTCAGAAATCTATTTTGATATGTATAATGCATTCATGTTAGTTGCCGTAGAGTGGCATCTTATCGTTGTTTTAATTCCCTGATGGGTTAACCTAAAACTTATTTGGAAAAGTAAAGAGTCAAAGCAGTATCAAAGATGAGGAAAAATAAAAGAAGACATGTCCTATTATAATAATTATAGATGTGGTACATAAACAATGAATTCTGGAACACTGAAAAGAAATGAAATAAAATTTAAAAAAAAAATAATAATGATAATGATACTAGGACTTACTTAATGAGCTCAAGAAGCAGGGTCTAATATAACTTTCTGTAATCATGGAAATATTCTATACTTGGGCTATTCAAAAGCAGCCACATATGACTAGTGAGCACTGGGAATGTTGGAAATGTGTGATCAATGTGTGTTCAATGTGTGAACAGTCAAACAATTGACTGTTTACTGTATTTTATACTCATTTAAATTTAAGTAGCCAAATGTGATAGCGACAGCACAGGCTTAGAGCAACAAAACTTTGTGACAAAGTAGTAGAGATCACTTTATCGAGTGGACCAGTAGATCAAAGAAACAGAAAAGGGGGTCTAAACATAGACACCGATGTTTGGTATGTGACCAAGAAGGTATTGTAAGTCAAAGAGGGAAATGATGAGCCTATTTTTACACAATGTTTGGGTTTTTTTCTTCTTTGAATTTCCTTTATTGTATCATTTGGCCATTCCTGCCACCGTGCATTGAGTTGTATACTTTTTATTTATTAATATGTCATAATTATTCATATATTTAGATGTACTATAAAATGAGTATTTCTCTTAGTTTTTGAGTTTCTAAATTAACATTTGTTGAAAAGTTTCACATTTAAAAAAATGTCACTTAAGGATTGCGCTTCCTGTGTCTTGTTTAAGAAACCTTTCCCCAATCCAAGGTCCTAAAGTTAGATGTGTTAAATTTTACATTTCAAATTAAGAGATTTAATCCAACTGAAATTCATTATTGAACATTGTATGAAGAAGAGATCTGAGTTAGTCTCCCTCCCTGTTTTGATGCCAATATTCCTGTGCTTTGTATTGAATTTTCCATGCTTTCCACTTGATTTAAAATGGATTCTCAGCACTTTAGCTTTGCCAATAAATTTAGCATAATTTTATAAACTTCAATCTTTAGATACTTTTATTTAAATTTTATTAAATTTATAGAATAATTTGAGGGAATTACTATAGCTCCATATGAATTTTAGAACTAGTTTTTCAAAAATGAAAAAACTCCACAAATAATAAGAACTAATACACTATTTTCATAAAATTGCAGGACACAAAATTGACATACAAAAATCAGTCATGTTTCTATACACTAATTATAAACTACCTGATAAGGAAACTAGGAAAACAATCCTCTTAACAGTGTTTAGGAATATACTTAACCAAGGAAGTGAAAGATATGCACACTGAAAACTACAAGACACTGATGAAAGAATCTAAGGAAGATACAAATGGAAAGACATCCCTTGCTCATGGATTGGAGACTTAGAGATGTTGAAGTGTCCATACTACCTAAAGTGATCTACAGGTTCAATGCAATCATTATCAAAATCCAATGGCATTTCTTACAGGAATAGACTAGATGACACTTTGGAAGAGGAACATGGGGCTCAGCATGCACCATTACCTGCCTGCAGAGGGTGGCAGGAATGTGGCAGAGCTTCAAAGCTCTGCCTATAAACACTACCTTATACTATGTCCCAGGTCAACTAGACAGAGCCCTCTACAATTTCCCATTCCAACAGGAGAGGTTATATATGTGTATAAAACAGAGACACAATGAAGCAAATCCTCCCACAAACATCAAAGGAGCAGAAGGTGACTTCTGGATGGCCTAAGTCTTCTCAGAGTAGCTGGCTTTTACCTGAGAGCTGGTGGGAAGGAGACCTGTCTTCTGCCCCATTGCATCTCTTGGAGCTAGGTGTATGTGCTGTGCAAATGACCTCCAAGGCTCGAGAACACTGACGCCCACGAAATAACTAGCAATCATGCCAATAATACCAACATCAAGCCCGCACGCAACTCCAACGCCAAAGGCACCCAACATCCAGATGGGAGTTTTAGCAGTGATTCTAGTGACACTCTGGAGAGGACATATGAGACGAGTTTGGAAGCACAGTTGCCTAAAGCACAGTTGCATTAGACAAAGTAAAATAATTCAGACAGAGAAAGATAAATACTGTAGGATCTTACTTATATATGGAATCTAAAAATATCAAACTCATAGAAACTGTGGAAATAGGGTTGCCAGGGACCTAGGGGTGGAAAAAAATGTACAGATGTTGGTCAAATGATAGAAACATTGAGTTATAAGGTGAGCTAAGTCTGGGCCTTTAGCGCACAGCATTCTCACGACACTTAAACTCTCTGTTCTTACCATAACAACAATAACAAAATGGTAATCATGTGAGGAAAGGGGTATGTCACTAGTCCTCTGTGGCAAACGTTTCAAAATATTTCCATGTATCAAATCACCACACTGTTGTACACCTTAAACTCGCACGATGTCACAGGTCAATGAAACCTCAATAAAGCTGGGGGCCAGAAGGAACACATGAGGAAATACTGCAGCAGACTGAGCAGGGAGGATGCAAAATCAAAACACTTTTCCAAGTGGGATGTTGACTGCAGCTGAAATGCTCTCTTGGTGCCCTACTACACTGTGGATTGTTTTGTTTTGTTATTTTGCACCTACCCTTGATTTTGTACCAACTCTTCCTTCTAATGGAGCTACTGACGCTTCTTTTTTTTTTTTTGGCCTGGTCAACTCCTAGTAATACTCTAGGAATTGCCTCTGCCCTCCACTCTTCCCAGAAATCTTTCCCTGACATCCCAGTCCACAGTCTGAGGGAGGGGCCTCTCCGTGCTCAGTACTCTAGAGCGCTGTCCTGGGTACTGTCCTGCAATTGCATGCTCATGGGGGTGTTTTCTTGCATAGGCCATGACGTCCTTAACGGCAGGGTTGTACCAGTCTTCTCTCTCCCCCGGTTCTGGAATAGAGTGACTATTAGGTAGACATGTGTTGAGTGCCCAAGAGCAAAGCACTGATTTCATAATCTGATGGCAAAGTGTGGTTCTACTACTCAGCATCTAACCTGTGCAGGGTCCAGTTCCTTAGTTATACCTCCAGGCTCTCTGGGGCAGTGGGAAGTTGATTTCTCATACCAAAACAAAAACAAAAACACAAACAAACAAAACCAACCAAACAAACAAAAAATGTCCCTTTGTAACTCAGGGACTAATTCCCTTCTGCACAGGCACTAAGAAAGATGTCACTAGAAGTGACATCTCTTCTCTTTGAAGTTGGCTGTAGGGGATGGGGTATTATAGGCACCAGCCCTTCACACAAGCCATGCTGGACAGAGATGTTGCCCTTTCATCCCATCCAAGAATTAGACACACACTGCTTCTTGTCTCGAATGTTCTTTCACTTCACTAACACACATGCATGCACACACACATGTGCACGTTCTTGCTCACATTCAGGACCAGGCTCGTGCACACATATACACGGGCCTCTGTAAGGCCCTCTCCTTCACAGTTCTGTCATTACTTGTGAACGTCTTTCTCACCTTTGTCATATCCTCTTGTGGAACTTCCAGATGACTCCAGTTTGTAATTAGACAGCCACTAATGTGTTTGTCTAGTGAAAGTCTGCATTCCCTGCTAGATTATAAGCTCCATGAGGGCAAGGACTGTCTTGGTTAGTATTTGATTTCTTGTGCTCAGTACAGACTCTAGATCTTTAAACATATTGAACATTACATATTGAATATTAACGAATGTCCCTTTGTTCTTACTATGTTGGAAGAGCATAGTTCTGTTCCTCCTTATGTAATTAATGATGCATGGGGCTCAATAAAGATATTCCCAGCCTCCACTACAGGCAGAGGATGATGACATGGCAGGGATACCATTTGAGAATTTCCTCCTAAGCCGGGTTGTAAGGCACATAAGATCAGCCACATTAATTTATTATCACATCTCATTTCAGACCTCAACTGGGAGTACCAAGGCTAATCAACCTCCTTAGTTTCCAGAATTGGCCAGATGCCCTCAAATCATTTCTAAACAGAATCCTATCCCCGATAGGGTGATAGTGTTATATGCATTGGCCCAAGGATCTACACATAGGGACTGTGACCCTCCACCCCCAGCTCCATGCTTCAGCACAGAGCCAGGGACTGCAGAAGCACATGGACTCCGATCCCGGGTACACCACTTTCCAGTGTTAGGGCCAAGGCATAGAACTTCGCTGTACTGGGCTACCACTGACTCATCTGTCAGATGGGGAAAGTACCTCTCTTGGAGGTTCATTGTGAGGATGGCATGATATGATGAATGTATTTTGCCCATCTGAATCCTGTAATGAGTTCCTATAATAAGTAGGGACTCCATCAGCATGTGCTAAGTCAATAAAAGAGTCACACCTGTACAGCAGAGAGTTTGAAGCTAGGTGACGGCCATGGATTGTGTTAATGACCAATAAAGATCCCTTCTCCCTCTGACCCATCATCCCAGTTGGGGTTTGGTCATGTTTGGCCAATGGAACATGATTAGACATGACTATGTGCCAATTCAAGCCAAGGCTGTAAGAGGCTCTGCATGTTTGTGCTCATCTTTCTTAATCTCCTGTCCTCCACAACAGGAAGAACATTCCCTAGGTGTTGTTCCTATAGCTTAGGTCCTAAAATAAGAGACATGTGGAGCCTCTGGCCAAAGACAGCTAAGCCACAACCAATATGCAACCCTGGCAGCAAGAAAAAAGTGTTTATGGTTATAAGTCACTCAGCTTTGGGAGTTTGCTTGTGACATCATTGCAGTTAAAACTTAAGGCAGGGACCCACATTTAAAATCATCAATCTCATCCAGGTGTACTTTGAAGGGAGCAATATTCACTTAGATGGACAGGTTGTTATGTTATTTAAAAATCAGTCACATGGCTGAATATGTTTAACTCTAATGTGGTTGTGGCAAACTCTTTACTTTGGCCAATAGCAGCAGATAAATCTTGTCACCGCTCTGGAAATCTGGTGGTTTATCATCTACGGAGTAAGAACACATGTTGAGCTCAAACTAGTGAGTGTACTGAATGTTATTTTAGGAGGAAATATGAGGAACTTACCTTAGCATATGAGGCTTAGGTCAGGTTTCTCATATCAGAGTGAAACATTCAGAACGAATTAAAAGTTTTACCCTCTAAAAGGCAATTACAAAAAGAAAAAAAAAAGTCCAAAGAAACCCTTTTAATGCCTATAATTTTCCTAGTACTTACATGTCCTATTAAGAAGAAAAATGACATTAAAATAATTTTAAAGGTTTTGGCTTAAGCCCATTGAAATAAGGAAATTACCTTGCTTAGAATCAAGTCCTCATTATTTTGTCCCAGCCTGCATTAAGGATGGACCCCTGTGGAGATGTGGTCAGGTGACTGGGTTCCAGCTGAGAATGGCCATGCTGGAATTAATATGGCGCCAACCTTCCCATAATGGGTCCTATGTGGCTCCTTGGCCTGATTGTCTCTTAAGGGCTGTTGAGATGGAAATCTGCCAAGTTTCTCCCTGCAGCCAGTCTATTTGGGGCTTGTCCTTTTGTGTTTTCCTGATGCCAGTTTTGGCCTTTTAAGATTTTCTGTTCTTTATATAAACATGTAGGTTACTAGTTCAGCTATAAGCAGCTGGTCGATGTGAGGTTTGGTTGTAATTCACCCTTCATTTCTCACTAACTTCCATTTTTCTCCCTGGTTTCAATCAGATATAACCACTGTTAAGAGGTGGGCATTGGAATGCTAACAGAAGAATGGATAAATTAGATGTGGTATATACATATGATGGAATATTACTCAGCCATAAAAAAGAATGAAATCTTGTATTTGTGGCAACATGGATGGAGCTTGAGGACATTATGCCAAATGAAATAAGTCAGACAAAGAAAGATAAACATTGTATGTTCTCACATATATGTGGAATCAAAGAAACAAACAAAAACAAAACCAAAAAACCCACAAGCTTATGGATACAGAGAACAGATTGGTGGTTGCCAGAGTTGGGGGGTAAGGGTTGGGTGAAAGGGGTAAAGGGGATAGATCAAAGCTGCTTACTTTCAGCTATAAAATGAACAAGCCATGGTGGGGGGGTGTTGCAATGTCCAGCATGAGGACTACAGTTAGTAATACTATTTGCCTATTTGAAAGTTGCTAAGAGAATAGATCCTAAAATTTCTCATCATAAGAAGAAATAGTTTTATAACTATGTGTGGTGACAGATGTTAACTAGACTTACTGTGGTGCTTATTTTGCAATATATACAATATCAAATCTTCATGTGGTACACCTTAAACTAATAGGATGTTATATGTCAATTACACCTCAATGAAAAAGAATCATGATTCAGGTACAAATAAATAACTGACATGGGCAAACCCAGACAGCAACAGGAAAAAAGACAGAAATAGACATTGGAATCTTGTTGTGGGCCATTACCTGGTAACATGATAAAAATGTTTAACCTATTCAGTAACAAGCTACTGAGAAAGAAACTGGTTAATTCAACTCCCATGACTTCATTTAATCCATGATATCCCTCCCGTCATGTGGTTGTTTCGCCTAGAAGGACCTGCAGGAATAGGGCACCAACATGTTACTGGCTGCCTGTCAGGCAGCTGTCAAATGGTAATGATTTTCAATCACTGCCAAGCAGGTCCTAGATTTGAACCAGCGACCTAAGAAGAAAGTCTCCATAGCCCATTACCAAATTATTCCCTGAGCCCTTTGCTTCCCCAACTAACACCCTTTCCAATAAAACTCCATTTTTGTCATTGAATCTGTCAGCATGCCTACAAATCCCTGAAGGGTGAAATTAATTTTAACTATAGCATTGGACAGACAAGCTAAAAAGTGAGTTCTTCAGAAATGGAAGCTAATATTTCAGACATTGATCCATTTGGAAAAATAGCTTTGGTTTCCCGCTTGGAGTTTGAGTGTGGCAGCTGGGTAATAAACAAAGACGTTGTTATACAGTTTACTGTGTGGCCAATCTTAGATGTTCCAAATTCTAAATTTTATGGCTTCAAGTAGATGAATTCTGTGTGCTGGTGGCTGAACTCTTGGAGATTAAAAGCTGAACCCTCTTGAGAGTCCTTCTTCCTTTGACCTGTTTACCTGAGAATTTCAGTGTAATTGCATTTGGAAAACACATTTCCATAGTTTTTTATGTATGTATGCATGTACATCTGTATTTTTTTTTTTACTTTTTTTTTCTCAACCATGAACCCACCACGTGTAGCTGAAGCTTCCTGTGGTAGGAAATAGATTATCTCATGCATTCTATCCCACTAACATCTGCATGGTTCAAGCCTTGCTGGAAGCCCAACATATTTTCTTAAACTTTGATAATATTTGTTGTGAACGAGCCCAGAAAACAACTAGATATTGCATGAAGCTAAGTCGAGCATATTCTTTTAACTTGAAGGCAGGAAGGTGTGGTAGAGAGTGAGGGAGCCCATTTACTCTTGTCATGAGTCAACGATAGTGTCTGGGCCCCTTTGACCTGTCCCAAATTCCCCATGTTGATTTTCTGAGGCTTTATATACACACAGAAGGTACAAACATGTTTATTTAAGCCAAAAAAGTATCCACATTTTATTATGGAACACACTTCAGCCTTGCCTGGAGGTGAGAGAGGCAGGTGAGGGATGGATTTCAGAAAATATTCAAGATAGATGTAAGTCAACAAAAATACTACCTCATAGTGTCAAAGTTAAAAGAACTCTGGATGTAGGTTTAATGCAACCATTAGACAGATCTGTATCTATCCCCTGCTCTGTGGAGGAAGTACATTTTGCAGTCAGACTCCTGGGCTCAGATTCTGGCTTTCCTCTGTCAATTGTGTGACCTTACACCAGTGGATATCTGACTCTTCCTGTTCTCAAGTGTGAATTATGAGCCATAATGCCTTTGACATGGGGTCTCGGGTAGGTTAAATGAGATGCATAATGGACCTACTATGGTAACCACTGTGTGACAGGCACGTAGTACATGGCTACTGCTGTATCACCAGTGAATCATCATTATTATCACACTCAGGCTTATCCAGGACACAGCCTTTTGAGTTACAGGAAACTCTGTAGATGGCCAGTCAAGCTAAGGGCTATTTGCTGTAAATCCCCGATTCCCTGCTTGAGGGCCTTCTCTGTACACCTGAGGGCAGGTCAGAAATGCCAGGGTCTTAACACCCCAGGAACAGCCATAACAAATGGCAGTCAGAGCACAAATACTCGCTGGCTTCCTTGCCCCTGGGTGGGATCACTGCAAAGTGTTGTCTACTGTCTCACAGGGGTCTGCAGTAGTAGACCAGTAGTCCATACACTCATGCTCTCTATCTTGGCCTTCTCATCTCCCCTTCAAACTTGCCCTCTTTCCTACCAGTGCATTGAGACCACTTCCCAAATAAACCATCTACACTCAGACCCTTGTATTCAGGTCTCCTCTTGGGGGAACCCAACATAAAACACTTTAGTTAAGTACAGAACGGATCCTCAAGCTCTTGACCTGGAGTTACCATATGGGAATCAACTAGTTCGCAAACAGTATTGACAGTTCAGAAAGCATGACCTTGTGACTTCAGGTTGGGGTCGCATTTGAAAGCATGTTGTTTTTGAGCTAACGAATCTAATACATATGGCGTGTCTTGGCCACAGAGTCCTCTTCACGTGCAGCTGTTCCAGAGGATGTGTGGCTAACTTTAGAAGAGGAATCCATCCTTGACACCCAAAGATCTACTTAATACATACAACACAGCCTATATTTCCCATAAGACCACCCTAGATATACCCCCCCCAAACTTGGTGAAAACCCAACCAGCCATTCCACATGGTGTAACAGCAGACACTTAATTTATTAGCAGAAATATAAACTATCCAATGGAAACCCTTTCCTGTATTCATGCAGCCTTTAGAGAATACAAATGATTTTCCAAATATTTTTCTCCTGAATAAACCTAGGCAGAAGAAACAAAATAATGACCCAGAAAAAGCAAATGAAGGAAGTTAATTAAGTTCATAATCTACAATGGGTGCATGAGTTAGAAATATTTGACAGACCAAGCCTGGCACTTTCTCTAATGTCATCGTTAAGGAAATGTATTCCAATGACCTCACAGTTTTTGTCTGAAAATAATTGTGGCTCTTTGCATGTATAATTGTGATCTGGGCAATTAGAATATAGATTCTCCCTTGGTCTGTCCTCTACACTTGGTAGAGTAACCAGGGAAACAGTCTTGACCAAAGTGATGTCCACAAATAGCACACTGACATATGACATAGCCCCTTGATTTTAGTTCAGTTCTGCATTGGTGGTCCAGACCTCGGTTTGCACTAACCCTGCCATGATGCAGCCTGGACAAGCCTGGGTGTAACCTCACCCACCTTAGCTCCTGTTCTTGTCAACAGGGAGGGAGACTGACTTCATAAAACAGTCCCGAGTTTCAATGAGATAAAGTGGATATAATCACTTTGTAAACTGTGTACACACTAGATAGAAGTCAGCTAATGTTTTTATTATCCCGACCGATCTTTAAATTGCTCTATAAGCTAGAGAAGGAGATTCATGTTTCCTTTCCACAGTTGAGAAACTGGGAATTACAAAGGTTAATTCACTTTGGCCAGTAAATATCAGAAGCCAGACTAGCACCTCAGGTTCTCCTATTCTGAGATGAATCTTCTTTCCTCTATCTTCGTGATTCTGGAGCTTTCCTGAACACTATCATCAAGCTGGGGTTGGGGGGGGGTGTTAAAAAATGCAGATTATCATCCTGTCCTCCCTACCCTACTACCATCCCAAAGATATTGATTTAATGGGCCTGAAATTGGTTTTAAGACTCTTAATTTTTAAAAAAAGATGTATTTTTAGGGGGCACCTGGGTGGCTCAGTGGGTTAAAGCCTCTGCCTTCGGCTCAAGTCATGATCCCAGGGTCCTGGGATCGAGCCCTATATCGGGTTCTCTGCTTGGCACGGAGCCTGCTCTCTGCCTGCCTCTCTGTCTACTTGTAATCTCTGTCAAGTAAATTTAAAAAATCTTTAAAAAAAAGATGTATTTGTTTATTTTAGAGAGTGGGGAGAAGGGGGAGAGGGAGAGGGGAGAATCCCAAGCCGACTCCCCATGAAGCCCAGAGACTGACGCAAAGCTTGATGCCACAACCCAGAGATCATGACCTGATTTGAAACCAAGAGTCAGACCCTCAACCAACTGAGCCACTCAGGTACCCCAAAACTCTTCATTTTTAGGAACACTTCAGGTCATTGATACAGAAAGCTCACGGACCACAATTTTCAGAACACTTAGTTATTATAAGATGCTGTTTACCAGAATTAAGTTCAGTGAGGACAATTCTTTGGAATGAAAGAAATTTCCTATTTGCTGGTGTGAGGGAATTTGGGTGACTATTATGAAAGATAATAGCAATAATTATTATTACTTGCATCTTTAATGGGTATCAGCCACCATGCTAAATGTTTTGTGTACATTATGTACATGTATCCTGATAAAACCCTCACGTCCTGAAGTGTGCAACTCAATGAAGCAAGTAGTATTACCTTCCCGATTTTACTGTGAAACATCTCATCTCAGAGAGATTAAATTTTCCAACAATTCCCTATATGATAAATAGCAAAGGAAAAGACGTGAACTCAGATATGTTTAACTTCAAATCCATGCAATTGACCATATTTTATCCTATAGGGGACAAATAAATGAATAAAGGGAAAGAATTCTGTACAAATTGAGTCTCTAACTCTGATAAAATCATACCGTGGCTGAACAAACAGAAAGTGGGTTAAGGCTGACCCTCAGTACAGTCTATCATCTGGTTTATTCAAAAAATGAGTCACTGCAGATTCCTAGCTCCTAAATACCAGATGTCAAGAGTAGAGAGGTGTATTTATTTCATATCTATTGCTGAATAACAAATTACCCCAAATGTAGCAGTTTAAGACAACAAATATGTATCATCTCATAGCATGTCTGAGATTTCTATGTGTAAAATGAGCTTAACTTTTCTGCATTTGTAAGGGAGTGTGACTGGGTTTACACAGGGAAAAATTGTTTGAAATCTTCCCACTCTTCCCACTCTTTAAGTTAGAAGATATCTCATCATCTCACTCCATGGGGTGATCCCACTGGGATCCCACTCCCATCCCAGTGGTGAACAAGGGAGTTGTGAGAGAGGCAGGAGGTGGGTATGTGGGACACAGAGCAGCATTCCAGGCAGAGGGAAAGGCATGTGCAAAGGCCCAGAGCATGAGGAATATGGCACGTTTATGGAACTAAAGACAACCAGATTGGCTGGGGCACAGAGAAGTGAGGGAGGCTCTGCTAGAGACAGAGGCAGGGCCATCACCTGGAGGCTGTCTTAGGTCAAATGTAAGGAGCTGGTCCTCCTCCTGAAAGGTAATCAGAGTCTGTTGAGTACTGGACCTGCAGAGTAGCGCAAGAGACAGAAAGCTAGGCTGTCAATCAGAGTAAAGCATGTTATCATAGAAGAACTGCCTGGTGACAAGAAAGGTCACACAGGGGGCTTAGCCAGCTAGTCCATGTGACATCAATGTGGGCAATGTCACAAAACCTTCATGAAGGTTTTGGAGTAGTATGTCTGTGCTCTTTGCCTCCTATGTTTTCCACAACCATTTGGAAGAAAACACTTATGTTTTCTAGAACGGTTTTGTCCTTACTTGGAGCTTCCAATTTTGTTTGGTCTGATCTCTCATTTCCAGACTCAACCAACCTGTAAGGTTCTAGTCTGCACATTCCAGCTGCGTTACAGCAGAAGGGCCCAGGCTGAAGCTTCGGACTTACAGAGGTTGCAGACCCAGAAAGGAGATGTCTACTTATTTAAAAGTTCTTGGTTTGAGTGGCATCTCAGCTCGAAACCCTATTAACCTCCGGAAATTTGACAAAAAATCTATTTGTTTGTATGTGGGCTGATTTTTTTTTAATTTGTATGTGGATAAATGTGTCTACACTATGCGGTAGCCCTCTGAGCGGAGCCTGCAAGTCAGTAAGATTTGGAGTTGATAACTTTGAATTCTTTAAAACTAAATAATAATAATAGTAGCAATACTAATAAAGAACTGGCTGCCCATCCCCCCACAGCAGGGTTGTCTACCCGATTATGAGTGGTTACATTTTGATTTTCCAAGCTTGCTGCAAATGGGTCTGAATCAGACTCGATTTCCCATCATAATTGCTTTCTGCGTGAAGAGGTCTTTTCCAGAACTGTCTGCTGCTGTTTTAATGGGAAGCCTGTCTATTTGTATGTTAATAGTTTCCTCTGTGTTATTGGGCTTGTCGATGGAAAAGCCCAAATCAGATGCTTCACTATTTTCAAGATTTACTATTAATCTCTGATTTTTTGTGCTAACATGAAGCCATTTCAGCCTCCTCTGTTCTAAATCCTCCTAATGAAAGCATGAGGAATGACAACACGCTTCCTCTCATGAAGCACAGCTGTGCCAATATGCCCTTGGCTTGCTGCCTCAGTGGAACTCTGGTGTCCAGGTCGCTCCACAGGTGAGCGTGCAGGTGAGAATACCATCCCATGTGACCCATTTGCTCAGCTGCCGGGTGGCCCATGTTCATGTCTGCTGGCTGTGCTGGGGATGGTCACCTGTACCATGTGAAAGAACACTGCAGGAATGCCAAAGCCATGAGACGTCCACTGAGGGGGGGAGGGGCAAGACCTCAGTGCTAGAAACAAACAGGCCAGCCTTTGAATTCATACTCTGTAGGTGAGTAGCTTTACAACACATAGCCAGGTACAACCTCTCCATTTTTTTTAAAATTTCCTCATGATTAAAAAAGAAACAGAAATACCTGTTTGAAAAGATGTACATCCCTGTTTACTGCAGTATTATTTACAAGAGCCAGGACATGAAAGCAGCCCAAGCATCCATCAATAGAAAAATGAATACAGAAGTGTTATATACACAGGAATATTACTCAGCCATGAAAAAGAACGAGATCTTGCCTGTTGAGACAACAAGGATAGACCTAGAGGGTATTATGTGAAGTGAAGGAAGTCAGACAAAGACAAATACCATCTGATTTCACTTATGTGGAATCTAAAAAAACAAAACAAACAAATGAGAAAACAAATTAAAAGCAGAAATAGACCCAAAATACAGAGAACAAAGTGATAGTTGCCAGAGGGAAGTGGGGTAAAGGGATGGGCAAAATGGGGGAAGGGGAGTGGGAGGTAGAGGCTTCCAGTTATGGAATGAATGAGTCACAGGGATGAAAGGGACAGCATGGGCAATACAGTCAGTGGTACTGTAAGAGCGTTGTGTGGTGACAGATGGCGGCTACCCCTGTGGTGCGCACAGCAGAATGTGTGCAACTGTAGAATTGCTGTGTTGTTCAACTGAAACTAATGTAACGTGTCACCTATACTTCAACGAAAAATGTTTTCAAAAAAGTCATGAAAATGGGGGGAATAAACAGGAACAAGCATTCCCTTGTATTATTTCTCTCTTATTTATTGTGAAGTCTAACAACAGAGTGTCCATGAAAATACCTAATGACCGGCAAACAGTAGCCCTCTGGTACATGATTGTTAAAACTCAGAAATGGAGAATCTGGTCATTGTAATTCACATATCCTTTGCTTTGCCCACAAGGGCACTTTAATATCTCTTGTTTTCTTATACTTCTTCCCTGCGCACAGAACAACTGTGTGCACACACTAGGCGCTTAATACATTATTCTAAACGAGATGACTAAAAGGATTCTATCGTCAAATGCTTATTGTGCACCCACTGTGTCCCAGTACTTAGGCCAAACACCAGGGCCACAGGAATGAAAGTATGCTGGGTCTTGTTCCTGAGAGCTCTTGACCATTGAGGAGGTGGGTAGGTGGAGGTCACAAAGGGCAGAGATATAAATAAATACTGACAATAATGTGCGGTTTCTTAAGAGCATGGCTTGAAAACATGTGAATCACAATTGCCCAGAGCCTGTGTTAAAAATACAGATCCCTCCATTGCAGCTGATTTGTGGAACCAAAATGGCCAGCAGATGGGCCCTGGGAATCTCGTTTTGTTTTTTTTTTATCAGAATCCCAAATAACTCTCATTTGCCCTTCTGCTTAGAAACCCTGGCAGACATGCATTCTGAGAACTGTGTTTGAGTTACTGCAAAGTTCTGTGACAGGTATAGTCAGCACCCAGGGAGCTCGGGGAAGCCCTCTTAGGAAGGGGACATTGGAGCTATGGTTTGAGAGGTGAGGGAGAGATTGCAGACGAGGAGGGGCAGAAGGACGCCCAGCCAGAGGGGAAGGCACAGACACCAGAGAGTTCCCCACAGTTCCCGAGACAGCAAACAGAGGAGGTCCGAAAGAGAAGGGGAGATAAATCAGTACAAGGAATTCAGACTTAATAAAGCATATTTTGTAAGCAGATAACACAACTGGATTTTTAAAAATTTCAGTACAATGAGATGCAAAGTTACAATAGTTTCAGGTGTACGACATATTGATTCAATATTTGTATACACTGCAAAATGACCACAATCAATCTAGTTAACATCGGTCATCACACTCAGTTACAAAATTTTTTTTCCTTATAATGAAAACTTTTAAGATCTATTCTCTCAGCAACTCTCAAATGTGCAATACAGTATTACTTGGGTTTGGTTTCTCTATTAAGAATAATCATGGGGCGCCTGGGTGGCTCATTGGTTAAGCCACTGCCTTAGGCTCAGGTCATGATCCCGGAGTCCTGGGATTGAGTCCGGCATCGGGCTCCCAGCTCTGTGTGGAGTCTGCTTCTCCCTCTCATTCTCTCTCTATCTCTCTATCTCTCTCTCAAATAAATAAATAAAATTAAAAAAAAGAACAATCATGTGGATTAATTCAAATACAATGAAAACACTGAATTGACAGACATACAGACAGATGTAAGACTGAGTGTTTTTGGGCAAATGCACCCAAGGAGTCCAGAAAGATCCCTGAACAGAATGTGCAGGCCTAAGAGGTGCTGAGAAATGAATGGGAAAGGCAGTTGGAGCTGAGATCTACATCAGCACGAGCAAGAAACTCAGACAGAAACAGGGGAAGGGGCTGCGAATCCATGAACAAGTTATTTGTTCGTTTGTTTATCTACCTATTTATTTGAGAGAGCACACGTGTGGGGGTGGGTGTGCGGGGGCAGAGAGAAAGAGGGAGAGAGAATCTTAAGTAGGCTCCACACTCAGTGCGGAGCCCAGCTTGGGGCTTAAGCTCATGACCCTGAGACCATGACCTGAGCCGAAATCAGGAGTCAGACGCTTAACTGACTGAGCCTCCTTGGAGCCCCATGAATATTGTTTTAGAAAGTACTATTTATCTGCATGTTTAAATTCCTTTCTTTTCATACTGCCTCTGAATCCAATCTCTTGTCCAGCTCTCCTTATTTTTTCCGGCTAAAAACCAGGCATGAGGTGTGTCAGGCGCATGCTCAGGGTGGGGTGGCCTGGGAGAGGCAGGATTTGGAGATGGGCCTAGGTGTCCAGGATTTGCCAGTCATAACCCTGTGGCTTTGCCCATGTTCTAGACCCTCCCAGAGTCTTAGCTTCATCTCGTGTTAATGATGTAAATATTAGGTGTGGATAGTAACAATAATTTCCCAGGGCCACTTCAAGGGCTGACTGGTAGGAAGCAAATAAAGAGCTGGGCACGCAGGGGGTAAGGGGTGCTTGTGGTGGCAATGATAACATCATTATAACGATGGCATTTCTTTCTTTCTCTCTCTCTCTTTTTTCTTCCCCCACAAGGATAGCATTTCTTTATTACCTGGGGAGATGAGCCTGGAAGCTTCCCAACCACATTTTCACTTAGAAGAATTTGGCCTGGAAATAATCAAAACTGGGAGGATCCCCTCCCAAAGCTGGGTGTCGAGTGCACCCACTTTGCTCAGGATGGAGCAGACACGGTCAAGGCTCCTTGCTCCAGAGACTGAGTTCAGGCATCTACAGAGGGTGACCAGCAGGAAGCGGGTGCAGCATACGACCTCGCTGGTCCGAAGCATCAAGCTGGCTTCCCGGCTCCTCTCCTCCTGGGAAGATGGCAGGTGGAGCTGGGCCTGGCCCTTGAAAGCCCTTCACGGAGTGGCAGCTGTAGCGCCTTGTCCTGGCTGACTCATAGCTCGGGGCGGGGCACGGTGTTGGGGCATGGCTGTTCCAGGGCAAGTTGAGCCTGTCGTGACAGAGCCCCCAGACTCAGTGCTGAGTCACCCCTTACATGTCCTCAGCCCCCCTCCCTGCCTCTCCTCCCTTTCCAGTTTCCCTTCTGGACCTGATTATGCTTATCCTGGGAAGGCATTAGGCAATGGATCGCCCAAATACTCAGTGCAAAGACAGCCCAGGAAGAGTTAAATAATTATCCCAGTGGGGCGCCTGGGTGGCTCAGTCGTTAAGCGTCTGCCTTTGGCTCAGGTCATGATCCTGGGGTTCTGGGATCGAGCCCCATGTCAGACTCCCTGCTCAGCAGGGAGCCTGCTTCTCCTTCTCCAGCTCCTCCTGCTTGTGTTCCCTCTCTCGCTATCTCTTTCTGTCAAATAAATAAATAAAAATCTTTAAAAAAATTGAGTTGCAAAAAAAAATCTCTATTAAAAAAAATAATAATAATTATCCCAGGAGTCGGGCAATTTCTTGGCTCAGAGAACCAATAATACTTCGGTGTTTGTTGTACACAGACTTTGAATGTGGTTGGGATGGGGGTGGAGGATGATAGATAGGGTGGCCACTAGCTCCTGTGTGCCTGGAACAGTCCAGTTTTAAACTGAGGGGTCCAGGAAGCCTCTTTGTCCCTGGCAAACAGGGGAACTGGTCTGTAAAGGGACGGGGTGCTAGAGAAGACAGGAGTCTGTGCCCAGAGTTGCTGACTGGTGAGGACGTGCTGTACCTGATATTTAAGTGTGTGAGTGTTTTCTGTGTGCCTGGCACCACTGTGTATTCCCTTGTGTAAGCCTCATAGCAATCCCATGAGGCAAGTACTGGGATGATCCCCGTTTTGCCAATGAGTAAACTGAGTCACAGGAGGGGTGAGTAACTCTCTGAGGTTGCAGGGGTGGGGAGCACTATTGTCAGGGTGCAAATCTCAGCAGTCTGGGTCCAGACTGAGCGCAGTCTGAATTTACTGCCTAGATCAGTACACACACACACACTTAGATGCAGACATGCAGGCAGCACACACACATGCACTGGGGTTCCCCATGGCACAGTGCTGCAGGAAATCTTGTTTCAAAGAAGCCCAGCCTAGCAGTGGAGAATAGCTAAAAAGAAAGAAGCTGGAATCTTCTCACTGGTCTTCTGAAAAAGACCAAAGAGAACCCAGCTCATGAGCAAACTTTCCTAAAAATGCTTTTTCTCACCATTCCTTGCACCTAATCCACAGCTACTCTGAATCCTCCCCTTTCTAAACCTGCAAAACCTTCTTTCCATTCTCCCCTTCCTCTCGATTTCCCTTTTCCTTTTAAAAAATGCCCCCTCTTTCCCCAGCTCCCCTTAGAATAAGCCACGCTAGGGGCTGCCCTCACTAGCCACAAAGCAGCCCTTCTTCCCTCCTGCACAGAACTTCTCCTCCAGAGTCTTGCCACAACCCCGGACCCAGGCAGGTGAGACAGACCTTTCTTGGGCGGTCAGACAGGAGGAGTAGCTAGGGAGTAGGAAAAATGGGAGCCCCACGCATCAAACCAGCCTGGTCCCCCATCTCTGATGCCGCTCCCTCCCCACACATGGCTGAGCCACAGACTCCACACCCCAACTCTCCCAGGACCCTCGAGCCTTGGAAATCCTTTCAGACCCCTTATCCGTGTGTCCATTTCAAATCCACCTGCTCCGCCCTGGTGTCTGTGCTATTATTCCTGGTGTCTGGCTTTCTGCAGAATCCTTCAGAGAAGTTCAGCTCATTTTGTTTACTTAGTGCTGAATTCCAGCTCCTTCCTGGGCCAACGTTCTCAATCCCAAGGGTGCATTAGAATCAACCACTTGGGGATCCCCAACCGCTTGGGGATCTTTTGTGACACACTGTTGTCGAGGTTCCTGTCACACCAGTTGACTCCGTCTCTACACTGGGTTCCCCAGTGGGTCTGATGCACAGGGATAACTGTGGAATCTGCTTCACTCAAGTCATGGGTCTCACCACGCAAGTGAGACCACTCACGGGGAAGTAAATTCAATAATAATAACATCTTGTTACCTTGTACAACCATAACTGCCAGAGAACATATGCAGGAGGAACCTTGGTTCCCTTGCCATACGTTAATCGAAACCCTCTTGGACACCAGATACATTTGCAGGTGTTGGTGTTGCCAAGATTTACAGAACATGGTCTCGGACCTTGTACAGATACAAGCCTAGGTAGAGGACTGGGGCTGTGGACCACAGCAAGAATGAAACCATAGGCTCCAGGTGATGGTAGTCACCTGGTTCATGGGTCACAGGACCAGGAGAGAGACTACTTTACGGGTGCAGAGGACCAGAAAGATGAGTCGAGAATGACAGCCACACATCCCACCCACACAGAAAGGATTATGCTCATGCTTTAACCAATACGGCGCATTGCACCTTTTTGGGGGCCAGCTCTGGGCTGGATACATGCCTCCAAGCAGTGGGTGAGACAGATGCCCCCTGCCTGCTGCAAGTGACAGACGTGGGAGATGAAATTGCATGTGCCATCATCATTATTACCAAGAAGTGCAGGGTATTATGGAATACTATGGAATGTGTCAGTAAAACAGGAACTGACATTTCAGCTGGAGCCTAAAGCATGAGTGATAGAGAACAGACATGTGTAAGAACCGTCATGCAGGGAGCAGAGTTACAAAGAAACAAAGACACAGACAAGAGTGTCACACTGGGCAGAGGGGGGAACCTGGCATCAGTATGTGAGGGAGTGGGGAAGATGGAGAGGTGGACCGGGACCAGGGTCCATGGCTGAAGAGGCTGTGTGATGTAGCGTTCAGGAGTTTGATGTCATTTTCTGCAGACAATATGTAATTAGGAGATGCTACTCTCACCATTCTTGGGAAGTCAACAAAAATTTAAGTTTTTAAAAATCAGTGTTATAGGACAGCCTTCCCAACATTTTTACAAAAGCATGAATTTGCTAAGCAATAAATAAATGATCACTTCTATTAAATCTTTATTAAATACACATTACGTGCTGAGTATTGGGCCCAACCCAGGTGATAAGAAACGGGGTGGCGGAGCAATAGCCCCTGCCTCAGGAGTGCATATCCTCGCTGGGAGAAGAGGCCGACGCACCAACTGACAGTAAATTTTCTAGTTTAAATTATGTGGGTGTCCCAGAGCAGGCTGGGAACAGAAAGAACCATGAGATTATTCAACAGGAAAGGTCTGAAGGACTGAAAGCTCGAGTGGATGGCTCTGGGGATGTAATAGTTGAGCTCAAATCTGAAAGTAGTGAAGACTTGGGCCACATAAATGGGTGGATGTGGGTGTTGTGGGCGATTGTGGGTGAGTTCTTGAAGCAGAGTGCAAAGTTTCAAGGGTATGCTGGATGGACTGAGAGCCACCCTCTTCCCTGTCTCCTCTTTTCTCCCTCTTTCTTTTTCCATATCCCTTTTTACACCCTTATTTTGAGAAAATTGTAACCCCACATGTGGTTATAAGAAATAACACGGAGATTCTGGATGTTATACCTGGTTCTCTTACCTGGTTCTCTCCACCTCATATCTTTTTTAATTCCAGTAAATTTTTTTTTAATTCCAGTAAAGTTTAATTCCAGTAAAGTATCACGATCAGGAAACTGAGAGTACATTGATTCTCTGTCCCTCCCATCTTTTTTTTTTAGATTTTTTTTATTTATTTGTCAGAGAGAGAGGGAGAATGAGCGAGCACAGGCAGACAGAGTGCCAGGCAGAGGCAGAGGGAGAAGCAGGCTCCCCGCCGAGCAAGGAGCCCGATGTGGGACTTGATCCGAGGACACTGGGATCATGACCTGAGCCGAAGGCAGCCGCTTAACCAACTGAGCCACCCGGGCAGCCCAGCCCTCCCATCTTTTTTTAAGGAGAATAAAACTGAACATATAAATAGTAAAAACAATCACTTCATTATCAAAGAACCCCAGCATCAAGAGTAACTAGTTTTCCTCCCTCAGACAAATCTTTATGTCTCTCTGAGCAAAAGTCCATATGTGTACTACATACATATGCATATAGGTAAATAAGGAAAAATGATACACACACATATATACTATTTTATAGCATATTAAATTGTCTAACTCAAATTTGGAATTGTTACATTATTAACTAACAAAAGATGACTTGTCTCTCTTTAAGAAGAAAAAAAAACCTAACTCTAGCTTTCAATAGAGTATCTGCAGTAGGATATTAAGTTAGAAGTATTTGGGATGGGGAGCTTGTAATAATTATGTTGAAGAACTTCCTTGGTTTTGAGAAAAAAAAGTGGGCAGGAATATATTTTCCTTTTTTTAGTTCCCGTTTGGCCCTGGAACACTCATCATTTTATAACAATTGCATGTGCCATCCCTCTACCATCATTCTATTAGAGTCTTGCTTTCCTCAGGATTTTTGAAATAGATTTCAAGGAAGTAGAAGTCAATGCAATGCCTATTCTAAAACACCAACATATTTTGCTTCTTGCTGCAGGTTCAGATTCCAAGTAAAGATACTTTCCTGTGATACAGGTAGTCATATTTTCTGTCAGGAAGAAAAGATCGAAAAAGAGGAAGCAAAACGGAGATGTGAACTGATGCCCAGGAAAGCTACAGGATATTTATAAGGATCAAAAGTAATGTGACTTTTAATAACGCACAAACAATGCACAAATACTCTAACCAGAGCTGTGGTTATTTAGTACCAAGAGATGTTACTCACCAGGTGAGGTCCTTTACAAATAGCTTGACCAACATCTACAACAAAAATATGAACTATGCATCATTCAGGACCATCCATAGGTGGAAAAACCAAATCTTAAGGGAAGAATGTAATTGGCTGGAAAGTCATAGAGAGTAAGAGAAAGAAGTAGTGAGTCAGACTCAGGTTGGTACAGCTCAAAACCTACTGATCTTTCCACCACATCGCCTTACGTTTACAGTTGATTTTTTAGATGACACATTGCTGAGGACAAAGAGAATATATCACTTGGTGATCTGAGATAAAATCAAAGACCTCCAAGGTTGAACTGAAGCCAACTGATAATGAGACTTGCTTTGAGACAAAATGAGGATCTTTTGGTAAGTTTTTGATCCTTAAATGTTAACTATGGATTTTTGTCCTTTCTCAGGTGGTTGAAAACTGCATGGATTTTGAAATAAAAATCTTAATTATAGATTCCCTTGGGTAGTTGTGAATGGTAAAATATGGGGACTTCCCTTACTGGCTCACATCTATCCTTCAGGAGAACGACACTCCCTATCATTATGCTTGACTCTGAAGAATGGTAGCCTTGAAGATTTTCCTCTCTTGCCATGGTTTATTGAATCTGACCATGGCCCCCACCCTCTACATTTACTTACGTTCTTTGCAACAACCTCTTGAGGTAAATTCTAATATTACCCCATTTACAGATGAAAAAACTCAGAGGGGTGAGGAACTGACCTAGGGTCACTCGAATAAGGAGTAACATATCAGGGACTGGAAACCAGGTCAGACTGTGCTAAAAGGAGCTGGCTAATGAGGACTTTGAAACTAATCATGGCAAAAGATCCTCTCTAACATCTACTTTTCTAGATGAAATGCCCCAGACCAGATCTTCTTCATCTTTTCCTGGCTGGATGGCTATCAAATAGCCTTTCCAGCCCTCTCAAAGAATGTGAGCATTAGACTTCAGTTCATGTTTATGCCAAGGACATATGTAATCGTACCCCTAACATGTACAGACAATCCTCATTATTCACACATTCCATATTTCCTAAAATTTATTTGTAACTCCAAAATCAGTCCTTGCAGTGCTTTTGTGGTCATCCGTGGACAAGTGTGAAGCAGCAAAATACTTGAGTTTCTTGATGCACATGTTCCCAGTGAGGTCAAACAAGGTGATGCTCTGCCTCTTTATTTCAGCTCATACTGTAAACATTGTCCTTTTCATAGTCTATTTGCTTTCATTTTTCACATTTTTGTGCTTTTTTTTTATTGGTGATTTTGCTGTTTAAAATGTCCCCTAGGCATATAACTGAAGTGCTGTCTAGAGTTCCTGAGAGCAAAAATACTAGATTAGCTTCACTCAGGCCTGAGTCATCATGCAGTTTTCTGTGAGTTCAATGTTACTGAATCAACAGTATATGTTAAATAGCCTTATGGTTATGTATTAATCAGTGGATGAAAACGTGACCAGAGGCTCGCAGGAACCTAAACCTGTATTTCCCCTAGGAGCAGTTGTTCAGTATTCACTAATTCAGCATTCATGATGACTTTAGACAACATAACTACCAAGAATAATGGGAATCAACTGTGAATACAAAAACCTCTCATTGATACAGTGCCTATAAAATAAGAAGTGACAGAAAAAAATCTTTGGATAGTAGGATACTTTTAAATTACAACTTATCCATACAATGAAGTTATATACAGCCATGAAAACTAAGTGGTAAGGATAACTAAAAATTATCTTTCCCCAGGTAGAATGGCCAAAATTAACAAGACAGTAAACAACAAGTGTTGGAGAGGATGTGGAGAAAGGGGAACCCTCTTACACTGTTGGTGGGAATGCAAGTTGGTGCAGCCACTTTGGAAAAAAGTGTGGAGATTCCTTAAGAAATTAAAAATAGATCTTCCTTATGACCCTGCAATTGCACTACTGGGTATCTACTCTAAAGATACTGATGTAGTGAAAAGGAGGGCCATCTGTACCCCAATGTTCATAGCAGCAATGGCCACAATCACCAAACTGTGGAAAGAGCCAAGATGCCCATCAACAGACAAATGGATAAAGAAGATGTGGTCCATATATACAATGGAATATTATACCTCCATCAGAAAGGATGAATACCCAAATTTTGTATCAACATGGACAAGACTGGAGGAGATTATGCTGAGTAAAATAACTCAAGGAGAGAGAGTCAATTATCATATGGTTTCACTTACTTGTGGAGCATAAGGAACAACATAAAGGACATTAGGAAAATTGGAAGGGGGAGGTGAACCATGAGAGACTATGGACTCTGAAAAACAACCTGAGGGTTTTGAAGGGGCGGGGGATGAGAGGTTAGGGGAGCCAGGTGGTGGGTATTAAGGAGGGCATGTATTGCATGGAGCACTGGGTGTGGTGCAAAAACAATGAATACTGTTACGCTGAAAAGAAATTAAAAAAAAAAAGAATTTAGTAAAAAAAAAAAACACTTTAAAAGATAATAGTAACTAGTATTGGTAATATCAGCTTGTAAGGACTCCAACAATTTTTTTTTAAAAAATGAAGGTTGAACCACCACATTAATAGCTATGAAATCTGGGGTGCCTGGGTAGCTCAGTCAGTTAAGTATCCAGCTCTTGGTTTTGGCTCAGATCATGATCTCAGGGTGGTGGAATCAAGCCCTTGTTTGGGCTCCATACTCAGGTGGGAGTCTGCTTGAAGATTCTTTCCCTCTGTTCCCCAACCCAAATTGAGTGCACACACGCATTCTCTTTCTCTCTCTCAAAAATACATAAATGAATCTTTTAAAAAATGGAAAAAAATAAATGCATGCACATGAAACCCGACTTGAAAGGAAAATTTCATGATGGTCATCTTTGTGTAATGTCCTTGTGGATGTTATAAAGTGTCTTCTTTATAATTTTTAGTGTTTTTAAGTTGATTATGCTATATGTATTTAACTTATAATCACAAATGGTTAAAATTGTTTTACTTTTTGATACACAGTGTTTATAAGTGGGTCTAACCCTTTTGGAATAAAAGACAGATACATGAAGCACCAAAAAACATTGGCCTGTTAATTTATACTTTAAGGAAATAAATTGAATTTTAAAAATTAGGTGCATAATGAAGGTTATTACACTTATATTTTATTCAAGAAATGCATCTGAAGCAAATAAATGGACAAGACAGTGGTATGAGTCAGGAATATTGCAACATGAACACAATGAGATAACATGTAGCTATTATGTACTGTGTATTTAAGAAATAGTTAATTAGCACTTACTATGGGTTAGGGATATAACAGTGAGCAAGAAAACGAGACATTAAGGAACTTCTGTTTCTCCAGAAGGAAAGAGATATTGAAGACACACACAAACACCAATCAGTGTTGAGAAGGATGGCCCTTTTGTGATTAAAGAGTGAGTATTGACCAAGTGAGGGAGTGGGGATACTTAGATATTTCCCCAAGGAACATGTGAGTAAGCTAAGATGTGATGTTTATTATGACTCTGAAGACAGATGGATGGAAGTTCTATAAATAAAAATAAGACTTGTACTATAATTACAATATGTAAATATACATGTGTAGACACAGATAGAAAGGAATTTGCAAAAAAAATGGAAGCAGGTCTATCAGGATGGTGAGAGAGTGGGCAGTTGCTTTTTTCTTAAAATTAGTTTTCATGTTCTTACAGTATTTTTATAGTTAAAATTTTAAAATGCAGTCATTTATTACATTTTTATTTGACCCAATTATGCTTTTACATATTCAAAATCACAAATTTATATTCAAAATAATATTTTAATAGTCTGAGATGGTTTATTATGTTATTATCTCTCCATATAAATGTTGTGTCTTAGGGCTTCAAATAAATATATGTTCACTCTCAGAGCAATTGTTCCAGGTTAAAATGTTCTTATTCCTTCTCCTGCCAATAATCAAATGTTCATGTTTTTTGTTTTTTTCTTTCCAACTTCCCTTCTATTCATGGTTTTATTTGCTTCTCATATCAGGGTTAAAGACTGAAAATATATCAGTGGTATAGTAAGGTTAAACCTGACTCTATTTGATTCCTCTCTACTAAAAGAATCAAATGATTTTATTAAAAAGAAAATAAGAAATACACATCACACTGCTTGTCCAATCATAACAGATTGATACAGCCAGCACCTTGCCCAGACTTTACATTTTGTGGTCTGGGTCCCCTTCCCCAGTGGAACACAGCAGTGGTGGAGAAGACAAAGGGCTTACAAAGGTCATACAAAACCCAATAAAACAAAGGGCTGGTAAAGGTCATACAAAACCCACTTGCAGGGTGAGTTTCTATTCCAGTGTTCTGGAAAGAGAGCTCAAGTTCACTTGTACCAAACACTGCTCCCATATAGGAGTCTGGGGTAAGGAGAGCTTAGAGTGGAACCCCACCCCCACCCTCAAGCATAAGCTGGGTAAATTAATGCATTTCAAGCCTAGACAAACTACTCTTCTTTGTGGAAACAAGGATATCTGGCAAAGGTTCCATCTAGGCAGCTCCCCTATTCTGATCACAGTGCTGAGCCTGTGCCTCCCCCTGGACAGTGGAACATCTACACAGAGTGTGATGCAGGCCACCCACCATTTTTTCAGCAGCAGCAGCAGCTGTAACTTCTAGGGCATCTCGAGGCTCTGAGACCTGACCAGACAATTCAAACTTCCAAGGATGTGAAGGAAAGAACAGTGGTTTATGGCAAACCCTATGATGGACCATCTCACCATCTCCCTCTTCTCTAATTTCTTCTCTCTCCTCTCCCTCTGCTTGCCCCACCTCCTCCTTTTTCTTCCTTCCTCCAACTTGGTCCTCCCCAACTCTGTCTTTGTTTCTGATTTTGTCTCACAAGAAAGGACCTTTCTTTTGGTTCCTCTGCTGATTCTCTGCAGCCGTTCCGTTCCCCCCTTTCAGCCCCAGTATCAATCCTTTCTTGGCCCATCTCTTTAAATGGGAAAACTGGTAACATGTCATTAAAATGTCTGCTACTGATGGGTCTACTGTATGAGAAACCCCACTCCCACAGTACAGCAGGTGCCAAGCCTCATATCACATACACACACACACACACACACACACACAAAGCACTGAGCTAAGACCCATATAGGCTTGAAGGCGTTATCGGACTATTCCCTGGTTCCGCACAGCTTCACTTTGTAGAAGGAGCTATTATCCTTCCCCTTAGGAAGCTATTATCTTTCCCCTTAGAAGTGAGTGAATGGAATTAAGAATATAGCCCAAGTTGGTCTGTGTTTTGGGTCAGGGGAAAGCAGAAAAAGGGATACTTACAAGGGACTCAAGACCTTTCCCAAGAGATTTCAGGGCACCATGCAAGTGCTCTCCCTTAGAGAGGTTTTCTCTGGCCTTAAAGCAGGGTCTCTATGCTGTTCTCTTAATTCATTGGAACTTACCACACATAAAACTTAACTTTTGTATTCAAGTTAAATGTATATTTAATTTGTTTGCTTGTTTACATTCTGTCCCTACCATCTCTGAGAATGCAAGTTCCCAGAGGGGAGAATAGATGTCAACTCTGTTGTGTACCATTTAATCCCCAGTTCCCAGGGCAGTGCATGCTGCCTGGGATATGTTCAAAAAACATTTGTTGAATAAGCACATGATTACATAAATGAAACTAATTTTTTGAGTACACCGTATGTTGTGCTTGAATGAAGGCTTCCAAAGTTAAAGACAAACAACTTTTTTAAAAAAGCAAACACATGACCTGAGACTTAATGATCTAAGCCAGCATGAGCCATGCATAACATATTTAAATGATATGAAAGAAGAAACATTAATAAAAATAATGACTGAAAAATATTTTTATAGTATGACATTTTAAAAAAGCAAAAATAAATCTGTGGACCTATTATAGCAAGATGATTTATTTAACCCCATTTATCCAAATTACTATTAATTCAATACATGGTCAATATCAAAGAATTACTGATGAGTTCTTTTGCTTTGTTTGGAGTGTGTATTTGAAACCAAGGGTGTGTTTGACATGTAAGCAATCTCCACTCCAGCTGGCCCACTGCAGGTGCTCCTTTGCTACACATGGCTGTGGCTCCTGGGGTGGACAGCACAGCGGTTCTAGCAAAATCTTTTCATTTTTGACATCAGGACCCCAAGCCAAAGAGGGCTAGGGACTGACCCATAGCCAGGCTACACGGAGTCTGTTCTGACCAGAGGCCATAGCTCTGAGTTCTCATTCCTCATGTTGGGTACGACTCACCTCTCTAGAGTCCCTGCTGAGTAGCAACTGCCAGAACAGGCTCTTTGCCTGAGCTGCCTGGGTTGGGACCAAGACCTCCTTGTAGCTGTGTAAACCTTGAGTAAGTTATTTACTCCACTGGGACTTAGTTTCTCAGAAGTTAAAGAGGATTCTTCATAATGACCCAGAATCAAGTTATCCTAAAAATTATAATTAATATAAACCCATGTCATAGGATACATTACATCTCCCGAAAAGATGTGTTTAAGTCTCTACCCCCAGTATCTCAGAACTTCTTGAAAAATTAGGTCACTGAAGATATAATCATTAAAGTGAGGTTATACTAGAGTAGGGTACACTCTGCCATTCTGTATGACTTATGTTCTTAGGAGAAGACAGAAGACAGAGACAAGGACACACAAGGAGAGCTCGTGTGACCAGAGAGGAGAGGCAGAGATTGGAGTGATGTACCCATAAGCCAAGGATTGCTGCTCACCACCAGAAGCTAGAAGAGGCAAGGGAAGACTCTTCTTAGAGTCCCAGTGGGGGCACAACCCTGCTGACACTTGGGTTTCAGACTTTTGGCCTTCAGAACTGTGAGAGAAGAGATTTCTGTGATTTCAAGCCACCCAGGGTGTAGTAATTTGCTACAGCATCCTTCAGAAATGAATACACCTATAAATGATTTGCCAGATAAAATACAGGATGCCCAGTTAAACTCTAATTTCAGAAAACAAAAACAAAATCGTAAGTATGTCCCATGCAGTATTTGAAACATACTTATACCTAGTTAGTGCCCTGAGTTTCTATTTTCTAAATCTGGCAATCCTACCCATCAACCATTTCACTGTGTGCCAGCCACAGCTTTATGAGGAGAGGAAATATATGGATATACACATGCTCTGTGTGCAGGATATATATATATCCTATAGACATTCTAATTTTTTTAGGCATTCACGAATGGATGTTGCAATATTCGCTTTAGCACTGAGTGAAATCAGAACATCAACACAATCTGACAAATAAAAATGAGATCCAATTGCCACATAACTAAGGGCCCATGGAGCAGCTCTCTGATTCCTCGGGGCTCTGCGAGGTCCAATTTCATCACAAGTGGGCTGCTCCACGTGCATGCCCAAGCATGGTGTGGGGGCTGCATGTCTGGGCAGGCCCCGCTGCCTTGGAAAACCACTGTGTCCCAACAGCCCATCCCTCCAGCACTGCTAGTATGTGCCCTTCCCAAATGCTCCCATTCGCTCCTCCCGCTGGAGTTGCAGCCTGGCTGTGACAAACTCTGTCAATTTTAATGGCCAAGCAGATGTTATCAATTTCTGGGAGATGCACCCATCATTCTTTCAGTGGCACGAATGGGGGACAGTTTCCTTTTCCGTCCCCCCCTTCTCCATCCCTTCCCGCCCCCCAGCTGTGGGCTTCCTGCCATTCATCTAGAGATGGCTGCTCTTCCCACAAGACTTTAGGGGCCTTTGGGCTAACATGATCTTCGCAGGCGGAGATAAATCAGGCTGAATATTTATGATCCTGCTTTTCGGGAAGAGCAGACTCTGGGTGTGCTAGGTTCAGGAAGTTGACAAAAAAAAGAGGGAAAAAATGAAGACACAGATGCTTCTGGGATGTGTGCGTATTTGTGCATGTGCATTACAAATAACTACTTAATTTTGTAGATTTGAGATTCTTCCCAGGGCTTGATAAATCCTAGTATTAATGGACAATCAACCCTGCCGATAGTTATTGAGAACATGCTACATATCCATACTAGATGTTGGTGATCCAGGAGTGAACAAGAAAGATTAACCCTGCTTTTTATGAAACTGTCCTAGCACTGGAAGGAGACAGAGAAGAGGGAAGCAAATACTTAAGCGCTTTAAAAGTTGTCTATAGTAATTCCTGGGGAGGAAATGCCTACAATGAAGTGATGGGAGCAGGGACATCTACTCTAGGAAAGGATCCCTGAAGAGGTGGCATTAAAAGGACTCCCCCCCTCCAAAGAATAAGGAAATAGCCACGGGAAGTCAGTGGTGAACCACAGAGGATTTTTCTAAAGGATATCAAGCCTTGTTTCAGAACTTCACTCTAGAAGCCTCTGAAAGAGCTGGGGTTTATAAGAGAATCATGCTCTAAGCATCCATTGCACGGGATGAGTACCCTTCTCCTTTCTGTATCTAGAACGTTCTGGAATTTGCTCAGTTCAGTGCCTGGGAGCAGGTGGCATGACATAAGTGTGGGCTTCTATTCCCTTCTTTTCTCTTTGCTCTTTTCTCTTTTCCTACATGATCTACTTAACCCAAACGACAGTGACAGAAGCCTGCAAAAACTCTTATTCCCAGGTTTCTCAGAGGAAGCAAAACTATCGTGGGACCCCAAAAGCCATTTGAGGACCAGAAGAGGAAACACACACACACACACACACACACACACAGAGCACTTCATCCCTTCACACCATAGTCTAACTCTCGGTAACAAACATGCCGTTCCCTCTGTTCTGGACACAAAATGCATAGTCCATGCCGCCTTAGCCATGGGGAGAGATGGAGTTCCCAAGGCCAGAAAATTTGCTGTCTGGGGTTGTGTGCAGGCCTTCCTGTCCCACCACCCATGCACATCTCTGAGGGTCCATTCGTGACCCTGACTTCACCATAAAGGGCTCCAATGGCACCAAATGTTCCTCAGCCACTTGGCAAACTTCTGTTACCTTCCAAACACACCATATTGTAGATTTACATATTCTGACACAACTCTGATGGACAGAGGCATTCACACTAAGAAACTCACTTGCAAAACTAACTGCTTTACACTTTTATTACAATATATCATAATTGCCTGATTGCTTCTCTTGCCTATTACTTGACTACATGCTTCAGAGAATTGAGTCTTACTTATTCTGGTCTGCTTTGTGTCGTTGCTGTCTGGCAATAGCTTTCCAATGAACAAATAAATAAAACTAAAAAACAAAAAAATGAATTCAAAACCACATAGGCACAGCCAATATATGAACTCACAAGTAAATCCCCAACTCATGGGAATTCCTGATCATACTCAAATGCACATTGACACACAACCACACATGTGAGTTACACACTTGCGTATCTATCTCTTTCTATCTCTCAAGTTGTTCTGCTCATCCTTCAACATCCCTGAATCTCTCTGCACGTAGATAATTTTCCATAATTGCAGGTGCCTGGCTGGGTTGCTATGGTGGCATCCTGCGATAGAACAGATAAAGGAGACTGCACGAAGGATTTTAGAGCCCTCATCTCTTCAAAGCTCACTGCTGGCACCCAAGCCCAGGTGCTCCACAGGGGTGAACGTGGTTCATGTGCCTGATCTGAGGCCTCTCCTGTATGAGTCAGAACTTCACATCAGCCATCGGGGAGACTTAATCTATTTAATACACTCTCTGCTCTGGGGTCCCAGATGGTGAAGAGGCCAAAGATGTCAGACTGTGTGTGGTCTTTAAATAGCCCTTGATGTTTGTCACAAGAGTTGAGCCCAGGGCCTGGATCCATTCCAGTTGGTAATTGATAATTCCAACTGGTAATTACGTGCTCTGGGTAGTTTCGGTTGGCATTCTGCACATCCTGTCCTCAAATGGTGAGAGGTGTTCCTGGGTTTCATGCCAGAGGTGGCTCCATTTCAAGCCCCATAAAGTTTCTAAATACCTTTGGAATGCTGCAGGATGAAAGATGCTATCCTCGTTAAACACATGGGCTTCTCAAAAGAAAACCTATTACTCTCTGATAATAACAATTTTTTTCTGGTCCTTATGTTCCTTGTTAAAGGAAAATGTCAATTAATAAAGAACACACACATAACCCTTCCCAGGAATTAACTAATTATTCAACCAATGTCCTAGGGGGCCAAACAAGTAATCTGCTTGCAAATTATTGTATTCTTCAGAATATATAGAGATATTCTAGATTGCCTTGATACTTTTCTTCTTCATTCCCCCCCCACCCTTTTTGATATCTAATTACTAAACACCCATGGATTGAGTCTGCTTACTTGTCTTTTCCTGGCATATATCTCCATTTAAGGAGACACAGACCTATTTCTACCCTCAGTAGAAGGAACACTGGCTAGGGATTTATGACAGTAACACTGGGAATAAAATCAGAGTCTTCCTTTTCCTATTCTCACAAAGGAATTCCAAAGTCAAATTCAGTTAAAGACCTACGACGCTGATCACAGAGGCGAGCAAGTTCAAGACTCAGGTGACGTGCAAGAACGTTAGTTGGAGTGGCCTTTCCCCACAAATGTCCTTATTTCCTGAAAAGGCATCTGAGTCTGCAATGAACACATTACTCAAGACATTACCTATGTATTCAGTTTTCCGTTGCTGTGAAGCAAACTATCTCCAAAATGCAGTGCCTTAAAAGAACAGCCCTTCATTACTTCTTTGTCTGTGGGTTGACTAGGCTCATCTGGGTGGATCTTGGGCTGGTCCCACTGGGGGTCCCTCCCATAGTTGCGGTCAGCTGGCGACTGAGGCTGCACTCATCTGAAGACAGGGTCATGGGATGGCTCTTCCCTTCTGCAGGCTGTTCCTTTCCATGTGTCCTCACCAAGTGGTCTTCGCCCTGTGGTCTCTCCAACTGAGCAGCTGGACTTCTCACACAGTGTCTCAAGGCTCCCAGGAGCACACATTTCAAGAAGTAAGAAGCAGAAGCTGTCAGTCTTCTTAAAGGCTGGGCTGGAACCAACACTGCCTTGCTTCCTCTTCGTCCCATAGCTCAATAGGTGCGTGGGCCAGCCCAGATTCATCATGGAAGGGACTACACCAGGGTTGAGAGCCAGAACATGTGGCTCACTGGGGGCCACCTTTGGAGAACAGCTGCCTCCCATTATTGTCTCTCTTGTCAGCCTCCGCCAAAGGCTGCTGATCACACTTGACCATAGATTCTTCATCTCATGCTCACCGCACTTACACCTCATATTGTCTCTTCTCTGGTCTCTTCCTTTATTTTGTTTTACATTTTGGGTTTTGATTTCCTGCTTTCCCTTTGTAGCATCAACACTGGCCTTTCTCCTGTGTTCAATTTCACTGACAGCTCATAAGGACTTCCCTTCCCTTCACTTGAAATCTGATAGGGATTCCGTCCAACTTCAAGTCAAGTATTGTTAAATGAAAAAAAAAATTGAGAAATGGTATATATAACATGATTCTGTTTAAGAAATGTAAGTGCGGGGGTGCCTGGGTGGCTCAGGTCATGATCCCAGGGTCCTGGGATCGAGCCCCGCGTCGGGCTCTCTGCTCAGTGGGGAGCCTGCTTCCCCCCAACCCCCGCCTGCCTCTCTGCCTACTTGTGATCTCTGTCAAATAAATAAATAAAATCTTTTAAAAAATGTAAATGTGGGCACCTGGGTGGCTCAGTCAGTTGAGCGTCTGCTTTCAGCTCAGGTCATGGCCTCAGGGGCCCAGAATCAAGGCCCATGTCAGGCTCCCTGATCAGCAGGGAGTCTGTTTCTCTCTCTCCCTCTGCCTCTCTGTCTGCCTGTGTTCTCCATCTCTGTCTCTCTCTCAAATAAATAAATACAATCTTTAAAAAAAGAAATGTAAATGAACAATTGCATATGCTTATATAAGTTTGCATATACATATAGCATAAAATATATGGATAGATACACATTACGGAGCTTTCCAACAGAGATTTCCTCGAGGCAATATATGGACATTGAGAAAGAAAGGGGTAACTGGTAACTTTTTTTATCTTATACTTTTCTGGATATTAAAAAAATTTTCCAATTAGTCTGTATTTCTCTTACTTAACTTTAACTTTAAAAGTTAAATCTAATTTTAGGAAACATTTGATGAATTCTTAAGAGGAATAAGATCTCATTCTTGGACTAGTGATTTTAAAAAGTGATAAGACATAGTCTTTTTCTTCCACTCCTTCTTCTCCTTCTCCTTCTCCTCCTCCTCCTCCTCCTCCTCCTCCTCCTCCCCTCTTTCTTCTAAGAAATCCTTCTTCTAAGAAATCCTCAGTTAATTTGGCCATTCAGAAACACACACACACACAGATACACACACATACACACATAGCCTGCACACACCACACACCCATCATTAAAACATCATTAAGTAGCAGCATTCAATATACATCAAACAAGGGCCAAAGCCTGCACAACGTTTATAAAATCCAAACTGGTGCTGAGAAGTTAATATTCTCAATTTTAAAATCAAAAAAGCATGACCAAGCTCTGCTTCATCCCTTTCATCCTTGTGTTCAGTATGAAGAATCTTCCTCTGGCATATTGATGCCAGACTCTGGCTCACTTCGCCAGGCAGGCACTGGCTGAGAGCAGCCCAGGTAGGAACCACCCTCTGTGCTCAGGTGTGTCTCTGGCCCATCAATTGCCAATTTCCCAGAATGCCCCTCTCGCCAAGTGGGCAGGATGCAGCCCAGGGGTCATTCCCAGATCACACATATTTCTGAGAACATGCTCTTTCTTGAAATGGTGATGTAATGCGGAGGAGAGTTTCAGCTCTGATCAATGGCAGCGAGGACTCTGTCAGGATGTACAGTAATTTGACTCAGCTCAATAAATTGAGCTTCTGGGGCAGGAAAAAGACCCCTAGGTTCTAAAAATGCTTGTACAAAGAATCCTGTGCACTTCCGTCCCCTCTGCCTGGCCCACTCCCCTTAAAGCACCCCTATCTCGCTATTACTAAGACTCACACTGGTGGGATGGATCTTGGTGGAAACATATTGGGCATATTGAAAAGCCCATTGGTTTGTAGCCTTCGCTGAGCCTACCATTCTGTCTGATGGGAGCTCTGAGCACTTGTGAGCACATGCTCTTCGTCTGCCTGCTAGAGGCCCCATCATCAATCATCACTCTTGAACCCCTCAAGGCGGAAGAGGTGTTAGAGAGCATCTTTCCAGTGGTTGTGAGTCGGCCCCAAGGACTGGTGGGTCAGAGTGAGGCCTTCCTAAACAGGAGAGACTGGCGGGGGCAGACGTGGGCCATTTGTCTGAGCTAACACACTGCACATGCTCTGTATGCTACGACCCCAGAGGTCAGTTCTGTCAACAGCCCCATGTTTCAGAAGACAAAACTAAGGCTCTGAGATAGTAAGTCAAACATCCTGAGACTTTAAATAAAGTCTGAGTGTTTATTTAAACCAGCCAGAAAATCTCCACTCTTATCCATTCCCACATATGATTTTGTTTGAACACAAGACTCTTCAGGCAAAATCAGAAATGTTTTGAAACCTCTGGACTAGTCTATCCACCCATTCTTTCTATTATAAAGACAAAGTTCCTAAAACTTAGAGAAACAGACTGCTGCTCAAATCATCATGGCGACTAAGCAGTAGGGAGAGATGAAGCTAAAACGCTGGCCAGGAATAATTATGTTATCAGTCATCACTTATTGAAGGTGTATTGTGTGTTGGGTGCCATACTTCTCACGTATGATCTGGTCCCATCCTTGGAACACAACAAAACTGAGACAATGCCACACCTCTCTTGTGGGATTACCAAGAGTATTAAATGAGAAGGGGCACTTCTTAACTCGGGTATGTTTCTAGATTTGGGTATCTCTTTTTTTTTTTTTCAGTGACCCAAAATTCATTGTTTATGCACCATACCCAGTGCTCCATGCAATCCGTGCCCTCCTTAATACCCACCATCAGGCTCATCCAACCCCCACCCGCCTCCCCTCCAAAACCCTCAGTTTGTCAAGAGTCCACAGTCTGTCATGGTTTGTGGGTATCTCTCGCTGTAAGATCAGCTAAGACCAGAGAACTTCCTATGCACACAAACTGACATGAATCTTATTTTCATGTGGTATCTAGAAATAAACTCTCAGGGGCGCCTGGGTGGCTCAGTGGGTTAAGCCGCTGCCTTTGGCTCAGGTCATGATCTCAGGGTCCTGGGATTGAGCCCTGCATCAGGCTCTCTGCTCAGTGGGGAGCCTGCTTCCTCCTCTCTGTCTCTGCCTGCCTCTCTGCCTCCTTGTGATCTCTGTCTGTCAAATAAATAAATAAAATTTTAAAAAAAAGAAACTCTCATCTGGTACGCATATTTAACTTTGCACTCAGTGTGTGTGGGGGGGGTGCACAATTAGTAAGTACATATGCTAAAGTGGTGACTTACCTTTTCCTCCAAGAAACTCAAATTGTTTGTGAAACCTTTAATAGAGATTAAATAGCTGATAATCAGCTTTTACCATGTTATTGACCCTTTCGACATTTGTCTTAGTGATCTTCTGCATCTGAAGTGGTGTGCAGACTGCAGGATCCATTCCTTTGACTTGTCACAGGAAAATTCTACCCAGGCCTTAGGGGCAAGGGATGGGGTAACTGTAGCTCACTGCCTTTACCCCTCTGCATCTGCCCCATAGCTTCCTTAGAAATGCCACTTATTAAACAGCGGCAAGATGATCTACTGTCTTCACATATGCTCGCTCCACCATCCATATCTCATGGATGGCCTGAGACACAGTGGTGGTCAGGGAAGAACACAGTCCAGTTCAAAGAACACGGATGATACCAGCATCTGCTATCTTCGGGGTCTGGGGTCAAAGATTCGGCCTCATAGGTTGTCTCTTTCTCATCTGTAAAATCAGAACAACAGTAGACCCCCTTCCCAGGGCCAGGCGGGTGTTAAATGTCATGGGAGCTCCTTAAGTGTTGCAACCTTCCCTTCCCTTAGACAGAGGTTCTCAAAATGCACCTGTCTCACCAACTGCTTTAGCTGCACCCAGGAACTTATAAGAAAGGCAAATTCTCAGATGCATCGCCTGGTCCAGGGCATCAGCAACCCTGGGCAGGGGAAAGACCCAGCAATTTGAGTTTTCTGATGCACATTCAAATCTGATAAACTCTTCTTTACACTATTGCCCCCTTTGCAGCTCAGATGCCCAGCCCTGGCTGAAAGAAACTTCTCTCCGGTGCCTCTGAGTCTGCATCTGCTCTTCTCATGGGACACCATCCCATGTCTGTTCTATACTCCCTTCCGCTCCCTGGAGAACTCCTAGTCAGCTTTGGGTCTTTACTTAGAAGTCACTTTATCCAGGGAGCAGTGCCTGGACTGCCAGGATGGATCCAATGTTCCTGAGTCCTCCGTATTTCTCTTCCACATGTACCAGATCACATAAG
This sequence comes from Mellivora capensis, assembly GCA_004024625.1. Lineage (NCBI taxonomy): Eukaryota > Metazoa > Chordata > Mammalia > Carnivora > Mustelidae > Mellivora > Mellivora capensis. The sequence continues at coordinate 12,223 of PISX010014939.1, read as the reverse complement.
ATCTGTGGGCTTAAATGACCTCTTTCCCTAATTGAACTTTTAAGATTCCTATGGGAAGGGCTCATGTCTGAGTGGTCCCCAGTGATGAGTAGGTGCTCAATAAATGAAGCAATAGTTACCAACATTCAACCCCAAGGGGCCATCCTCTTTGTTGCTCTCAAGACTGCCTTCCTCCATCAGCCTTCTTAGAGGTCCCAAGCACACATGCTTCTGTCCTCCCCTAGCTCCCAGCTAGGGAGGATCTGCTAGGGATGTGGTCCAGGGAAACAGTCTCTGGATCATACAGACAAACTCTCTCTAACTGGGGTGGGGTTGTTTCAGTTATCTCAAGGCTGTGCCCAGCCCAGAGTCTGCATATCAGAAGAATGGAACCAATCTATGAAATATGTTTTTATATATTTTTCTATTAGCACAGAGTGGACCGTCAGTAAATGGATGCTGATCTGGTGAAAAATAATGATGAGACAACACGGTGTCTAAAAGTCCGGCAAAGCCCGTTATTAATCATTGACTTTCTTACAGGGGAAAGGGAACCAGTTTGAAGGGAAGAGACACTTGTACTATGCCTTTTTAAACTGGAACAAAAAGGAGGAAAATTAAAATCTACATGTAACCAAAAAGGGTCAGGGGAATAAAGTAAAAGGTAAAAAGAAGAAAACATGACATTGGGTAAATTCTTCAAATTAATGCAAAAAATATTTACTGGATTCATAGTAGGAGAATGCCATGGAAGACATACTATGTGCAAGTCCCAGTGTGCCTGCCCATGTGGACAGCAAGGTTTAGGGAAAGACTGACCTATTACAAGAAATTTCAGTAAGAGCTCACAGGCTGTTTTAAACTGTTGGAACAGAGAAAGCAGTCCGGGAAGGCTTCCTGGAAGAGGAAGAACATTCTGTACAGAGCTAACCATGAGAACAAAGCGGGAAGACACGAAACATGCAGATGAGAAAGCTCTTCTCTACAGGAAAGTCCGTAAGTGCAAGCAGTTCTATGAGAAGTGACGGGCTGGATTGGGGTCACAGGAGGCCTGTACTCCAGAATGACCCATCTTTGAGGGCTCCTCACCTCTCATGGCCTAAGCTCTGAAAAAAGCTCCTGTTTTAAGCCCAAGCCAGCACTTCTCAAACATCTATCAGAATTCAATGGAAAGCTTATTAAAATGCAGATTTCTGGGCCCCACTCCTAAAGTTTCTAATTCAGTGGGTCTGGGGTGAGACCTGAGAATTTCACCTCTATAAAGTTTCTAGGTGATGCTGATGCTATTCCCCAGGTAGATATCAAGTCCCAGTTGAGAATGTTGGATCAAGCAAGGGTTATAAAACATTGCCCATTGGTCACTAAATCCTTGGCACAGGCTTTGGGAACACTCTGAAAGCCAAACCGCTCCCCGGTCTGACTCTGGCCTGCCAAAGTCAGGAGCCCTATGGCAAAGCCAAGGAAGCAGGAAGGCCCACCCTGCACTCTGCAGAGTCTCCCAGACCCAAGAACTCACACATGGCTGAAAAGATTGCTGGGACCTCGTAATGCACGTCTAGATACCGGAGACTTGGCTCTTGTTAAAACGATCTCTGCCACATTAATTATTCCATCCAATGAGGGACTCAGAGGAATCGCGGTGGCTAATTACAAAGCCTCTGGCCCAGAACCAGATTCTAGGTTGGGCAGCTCTGGGTTCTGATTGTGGCATTCACTCCAATTAGCCATGTGCGGCCCTTCATTACTGCTGATGTTAACACCTTACTCTGAGTTTCTTCATCTTTGAAGTGGGGATGAGGTTACTTTATTGTTTTAGGTACGGGTGCCCAGTTGCTGCTTATTAAATGCTAATTAGTACACGATAAGTGCAATTAGAGGGTCGGAGCTCTCGGCTAAAACCCTCCCAGCAGCTAAGGTGGCCACTCCAAGGAAAACCAGTTCCCCAGCTCAAGGAGAATAATTGGGAAGTGAAACGAGTCTTAAAGAATGGTCATCATCCAAGGCAAGTTCCAGTTGTTGAGATTTTATACCTTTTTACATTTCACATGTTCTGTAGATCTTATTTCTTCCATCTCCCCCCTCCCCATGCCCAGACAATGAATGGGTACCTCACAGGCATGCCTGGTGCCTGCTATGAGAAATGGGGACCCTCGTTCATGAAGAAGAAGGGATGTCCGTCTGGCTTGTTGGATTCTGTTGTACATGGATGGGAGAAGTCTGGAGGAGCCTGGTTGTGGGTTTTGCTCCACTGCTGAAGGTCCTGGAGAGGGTTGAGCCCCTTCCCTGGGGAGCACAAGAAGGATTCTGCTTCCCCCGCCCCAGGTTACATATAGAAATGAGAATATACAGAATTCATCTGTCTGTGTCTGACTTATTTCATTCAGCATAATGTCCTCCAGATTCATTCATGTTGTTGCCAATCACAGGACTTCTTTCTTTCTTTCTTTCTTTCTTTCTTTCTTTCTTTCTTTCTTTCTTTCTTTCTTTCTAGCTGAATAATATGCTGGGTGCTTATGTGTGATATTTTCTTTATCCATTCATGCATGATACAAATTTTCAGTTATAAAATTTTTTTTTCAGTTTTAAGATGATTAAGTTCTGGGGATCAAATATACAACATGGTGATCACAGTTAATAATACGGTAATATATGTTTGAAATTTGCCAAGAAAGTAGACTTTAAGAGTTCTCACCACACACCCACAACACACACACACGGCATCTATGTGAGGTGATAGATGTGTTAATTAGCTTGACTGTGATAATCATTTCACAATATACATGTACATCTTACACATGGTGTATGTATAACCTTACACACTATACAATTTTTACTTGTCAATTTTACCTAAGTGAAGCTGGTGGGTGGGGGGGAAGGCTTCTGTTACTCTGGGTTTAAGAATTCATTTGAGGGGACGCCTGGGTGGCTCAGTTGGTTAAGCGGCTGCCTTCGGCTCAGGTCATGATCCCAGCGTCCTGGGATCGAGTCCCACATCGGGCTCCTTGCTCTGCGGGGAGCCTGCTTCTCCCTCTGTCTCTGCCTGCCACTTTGTCTGCCTGTGCTCGCTCGCTCTCTCTCTCTCTGACAAATAAATAAATTAAAAAAAAAAAGAATTCATTTGAGGCAGAGAAGGAATGGATGAGCCTGTCCCCCTTTTTTTCCCCTAGGAAGGCAGACACAGACAAAAAGAGTACCCCTCTCCCAGCGTGCTGTCCCTTAAATTTCATTGATGATTCTGTCCTGTGGTTACCCTGGCTACAAGGGGCTCTGGGAGAGCAAGCCTTTCCCAAGTGGTGAGTACAGTGCTGTTCTGGGCATGACTGGAGTCTCCTGAGCAGGGAGAAAGGAGAGGATGGGTTTGGGTAAGTTCTGCCCATATCCATCCGATGGCTGAGTTTGGAAACATGCCGCATCAGGAAATCCTTTCTCTGCCACTTACTAGATGCTCAGCTTGGGTAATTTCGACCTTTCCAGCTTTGTTATCTATATAATTGGGGTAATAATCCCCCCCCAAGGCGTCTGAGGGGTTAAATGATATGAAATCACCCAGCACGGTCTGCAGTACCTAGCATGTGAGAGTAACTATTATAATTAGTAATGGGAATGGCAATATTCCTCCTTAAATCCCCTGGCTCTCACTCAGCCCCTCTTTGTGGTGTTATGCCATTTTCCCAGAGCCCTTCCAGAAACCCAGGCAGACCCCCTAGTTCCCGTTGTTAGCAAGCACACAGTCCCTCGATTCCCTCCTGCAAGCTGGACTTTGTTCACCTCTGTGCACAGCACATCCTGGAAGCGAATGGACATTGTAACCACAGCTCGGTTTGACCTTTAAGCTCCAGGAGCATAAAACCTCCCAGTGTCTTGTTTTTCACGGTTAGAGTCCACCCTGCCAGCTCCCCCCTCACATGGGGCTGGCTCAGTGCCAGTCTGCTGTCCCAGAACTACGAAGGACAGAGACTAATGACCCCAAATTGATATGTAACTTGCCCTAATATTGACCCTGGCCCTGTGGTTAGTGATTCCCATCGCAGGGTAAATGATTGGACTGTTCTTGCTTTTACCCCATTTGACTCTTCCACTGTTTTGAACAACAAAAAAGGAATCTCGATTTGTTGTATGATACAGTTAAGAGTCCTGCTATTACTAATATTTAGTGGATATGGCAGCAAACTTTGCAACTACAACTGAATCGACCAGAAGAAGGCCATGGTGGTCTTTCAATAAATATGGGACAAGGAGAAGCCCCTCCCCATTGGAGATGTATCTATGTTAGGTGTCCAAGTAAGTAATACTACTAAGAATAAACAATTAGCTGAATGCTCAAGAATCACCTGGTGTGCTAAAATGTGAGACTAGATGCAATGATTGCTTCCTCACACACTAAGTTCCATTTATCTGCTAACCTCACAATCAGGCACTCACTACCTTATAAGGCGGAAACAACATGGTTCCTGCCCTATGTGGGGATTCAGGCTGTGATTAGCTGTCACGGCACTAGGGCTGGGAGGGCATACTAATTATGACTAGTGGGAATAGCACACCTTCCAGGTGGGGATGGAGTGCCTGCTCCATGGCACATGTTTAGGATGCATTACAGGTCTAGCTAGCATGACCGTTAGGACCTCTTCATGTAGGTTCTGTCACAACCTTGCTTTGTGGATAAAGTAAATGAAGTTTAAGTAATCCGTCCAAGGTCACACAGGGTGAGAATCAGGGGTAGGAATCCCACTCCAGCTGAGTACAGACCTACACCCTTAACACCAGAGCTAGGCTGTTTAGAGCCAAATCCCATCCGTGCCTCTTGCCGGCTTTGCAACCTTGGGTGGGCTACTGAAACTCTCTGGACTCAGTTTCCTAATCTGTAAAATAGGCTTTATAATACGATTTACTTCATGGGACACTGGTGAAGAGTAAGTGAGGTGGCCCAAGCCAAATGCTGGGGACCGTTCACACATGCAAATACTGGAACCTTCTCTGCACCACCTGACCATCTGTAGGGGCAGACCTCTCATCTAACTGGAGAGGTCACAGCTGTGCTCAGGTGTGGAAGGTGACTAAGGGTTACCCAGGTGGGGAAGGGAAGAGAGTCCTGCAAGCAAAGAAAATGTTTTTTCCAAAGGAACCAAAGGCTGGAAGGCAAGAAGAGTCTGGGGGCACTCACCAGCAGTCAGGGATGACTGGAAGTCAGTAGTGTGGAAGGAGGCGGGTGGAGAAGAGAAGCAAGTGGAAGCAGGACTCTGGAGGGCTCTGCGGAGAAGTTGGAGCTTTTTCCAAAGGCCCTGGGGGGATGTTAAAGGGTGTGAAGCAAGGGAGTGACTCATTTGCCCCAGAAGAAGAAATGATTCTAGAATCTACCTCCAGGACTTTAAGTCCTACTGTAGCCCAAGCTGGGGAGAAGGAGAATGACTTCTTGTTGCCTAAAGAAAGCCCATTTTCTCTTGACCTTCCTCTGGGGCTGGCCTTAGCAGGCAACCCTGGTGCTCAGCATGCTGCTTTCCAACTCACTGCTGCTTGCCTTTCACAGGGCTCCCAGCCCCGCACAGAGGGCTCACTGCAGCTGCAGCAAAGGCAGTTGGCTTTCTCATTACCTTGTGATCTGTGGGCAAGGGCTGCAACCTCCTGGAAGCAGCTCACAATCAGGGCACCCTGCCAGGAAATGATGTGGCCCCATGCTCTTCCTTGGTTTTTGGATACCCTGGGCTCTGACCTCTATCTGAGGGGGCTCAGGCTCAAACATGGAGTTCTTCAATGTCCACAATAGCCAAACTATGGGAAGAGCCTAGATGTCCATCAACAGAGGAATGGATTAAGAAGACATGGTATATATATATATATATATATATATATATATATATATATATAATGGAATACCATGCAGCCATCAACCCACCCCCCCAAATTTTGCCATTTGCAATGACATGGATGGAACTAGAGGGTATCATGCTAAGAGAAATAAGTCAATCAGAGAAAGACAATTATCATATGATCTCCCTGATTTGAGGAATTTGAGAGGCAGGGTAGGGGTTTCTGGGGGGGGAAGGGAGGGAAAAATGAAACAAGATGGGACCAGGGAAGGAGACAAACCATAAGAGACTCTTAATCTCAGGAAACAAACTGAGGGCTGCTGGCGGTGGGGGGGAGTGGGTGATGGACATTGGGGAGGGTATGTGCTGTGGTGAGTGCTGTGAATTGTGTGGGACTGATGATTCACAGACCTGTACCCCTGAAACAAATAATACATTATATGTTAATAAAAATAAATAAAATTTTAAAAAATATGGAGCTCTTACTTACAAAACAGGGAGCCATGGGTTTGAAAATCTCCCTGCCTGTGTCTATCAGAACCGGGATCCTCAGGGGACCAGTTTGCGTCTGAAGGACTGGATCAGTGGCTTGGTCCACGGGGACCTTGCCATTAGTTCTGTTCTCAGGCAAGTGCCCCCGAGGTAGAGAGTATGGAAAATGGAACTCTTGGTAGGCCCTGGGCCGCCCAAGGGAAGAGAGCTGGCCTCCACATTTTCCCAGATCCGTGTGGGCAGCTACAAAGGAGCTTTTGAGGATAAACAAATACAGAATTGAGAAAATAAGGAAGGAGCTGGCATGTGAAGAATGCGAATATTTAGAAAATGCTGGGGGGTGAAGAAAGAGCAGGCCGTTCTGTTGTAGGTTACATGTCTGACGGCCTGGGACAGGGGAACCGCAAAAAAAGGGGAAAAAAAAAAGGAGAGAAAAACATCTTGGTGGAGACAAGGTTCCTCCAGGGTGGATTGTTTCCCACAGGCAAAAATGATGTGAAAGCAAATGACTTTGAGGGAACAGCGTGGAGGCTGCACCATTTCACATCCTGCTCAGTACAGTGGTAGGAAGACGCCACCATCCACTGCTCGCAGGGCATCAGAGTTAACTTTAATTGTTTATTATTGTTACTCTTGTTATTATTGTTTTTATTGTTTATTTCTTGGCAGAGAGATTCAAGGGGGCTTGAATCAGTCAATGTCTGGAGAAAGCCAGCATGGTAGCACAGAGATGCTGGCTGAATTCCAGAGACGCGTTAGTGGGGAAACTCAGGGGTGACATCAAGGAAGGGCCCGGTTATCACACTTCCAGCTCCTGCAGAGAATGGCGAACAGCAAGGAACTAATTGTTTATGCACTCAACCTTAAACTGGCAAATATCCTGATCCTTCACTGAACGTGTCCTAGGCCCCCTTTCTTGCATCTTGCCTCAAACAACTTTGTTCTTTAATCCATTTATGCATTCAACAAACACATTCGTACATCTAATAATAGTAAACTTTACTTTTGTGGCCCGATTTTCTTCCATGAAATTTTCAGGTACTATCTCATTATTTTTCATACTGTAAGGTAGGTGCGGTCATCGTTACCCCCATTTTAAAGATGGTAAAATGGACAGGATGCCAGCTTTCTAATGTCATGATAGTAAATTACCATGGGCTTGGCTTAAAGCAGCACAGATTTCTTATCTTGTGGTTCTGGAGGTGAGAAGTCCAACAAGGGTCTCACTGGGCTAAAACGAAGGTATGGACAGGGCTGCACTCCTTTCAGGACATTTTGGGGAGAATCTATTTTCTGGATTGTTCCAGCCTCTAGACTTGTGTCTCCCTCATCCTCAAAGCCTGCAACAGCAGGTTCAAATGTTCATCATAGAGCATCACTGTCACACTGACTTCTTTTCTTCCTTTTATTTCTTTTTTTTTTTAAAGATTTTATTTATTTATTTGACAGAGAGAGAGAAAGACCACAAGTAGGCAGAGAGGCAGGCAGAGAGAGAGGAGGAAGCAGGCTCCCTGCTGAGCAGAGAGCCCGATGCGGGGCTCGATCCCAGGACCCTGGGATCAGGACCTGAGCCGAAGGCGGAGGCTTTAACCCACTGAGCCACCCAGGCGCCCATCTTTTCTTCCTTTCATTTCTAATCAGAAGGACCCTTGTGATGGCACTGAGCCCACCTGGATAACCTAGGATAAATCCTAATGTAAAGTCAGCCAGTTAGCAACGTTAATTCATTCTGCAACCTGGATCCCCTCATGCAATTTATTTTGTTGTTGTTGTTGTTGTTTAAAGATTTTATTTATTTATTTGGCAGACAGAGATCACAAGTAGGCAGAGAGACAGGCAGAGAGAGAGGAAGGGAAGCAGGGTCCCGTCCAAGCAGAGAGCCCGATGCGAGACTTGATCCCAGGACCTTGGGATCATGACCTGAGCCGAAGGCAGAGGCTTTAAACCCCTGAGCCACCCAGGCACCCCCCCTTTTGCAATTTAAAGTAACCTATTTACAGGTTCTGGGGATTGGGTTGTGGCCACAATTTAAGGGGATCATTCATGGTCCCAGGGTCAGTGAGTGGCAGGCCTTGCTTTGCAGCCTTGGTGGTATGGCTCAGTCTGCTTTTTACCTCTTCTCACTTCTTGTGTGCCAGTGACTCTGCTGGGGCTGGGGACACATCACTATAAATTATTCTCACTTTCTGACCTTGTGGCTCTTGTGTTCCTTTGGTTTTCTTGGAGCCGAGTCTCATGCACTGTGGACAAGAAAAGTCTGAGGCACTAAAGGATGGAGATAAGCTTTGAGCTACAGGGAGCATAGGAAGAACTCAAACTTAGCTGAGCAAACTGAGTGAACACTTGGGGATACAGGAGGGGTGGGTGAGGAGGTAGGCCCTGAAGGTAGGTTAGAAAAAAGAATTAAAGACATAATTAGACATAATTAGGCACTTGGGACTCCTCCAGGGCCAGTCCCTTTCCCTTACTTTGATTATGTGTTGACCCGTGCAGAGTTTGATTGCTGGCATTCTTGTTTTTACGCACTCTGTCCATGCCCACCTTTACCCACACATGTTTGAGCTGCTCTGGGCCATGTGGCATTGCGGACACACATGTTCCCATGGCTCTGGATATGTCCAGGCCTGAGCGGCCGCCTGACCAACCACTTGACTGCTGCTCTCTGGCACACTTTACCTGGGGGTACTGGGGGCTCCATTACCATGCTGGTCACAGGCCGGAGGGGAAGAGATGAAGTTGGCCTCTGAAGCCTGCTCCTGACCAGCACTGATCACCACTAACACACCTTTTGGAATTAGAGGACCTGAACTGGAGCCCGATCTCTGCCAGGTATCAACCGAATGACCTCGCCCTCCCTGAGCGTGGGTTTCCACAAATGTGAAAATGGGTCTCATAATAATACCTCTAAGGAACTGTTGCAGAGATGAGTTAAGATGAACATGAATGCGCTTGGTGACTATAAGACATATGTGAGCAAGAGGCGTTCTTAAATCCACGCTCGCCCATGTGGTAAGGGGCTCTCCTGGGCACCTGTGAAAGATCCAGCTAATCTACAGAGATTGGACTCTAGGAACAAGAGGAACTACATTTTAACACACCACTCTGAGGTCACTTATGTAAATGAAATTTGTCAACTTGGGACACCAAACCTATATTGGAGCATAATTGAAAAGTTTTCATTTAATTTGTCTTTGGAACCTGTGATATAATCATTTGGAAGTCCTCAGTGAAGACAAATCTCCATCGTGGAAAGTAGATTTCTTGATTTTTTTTTTCTTTAAACAACAACAAAAAAAGCTAAAAGACATCCACTGCCAAGTCTTGTTAATAAGGAGGAGATAATAGTTTGGGGCCAAATGTCAGATTTTTCCTGAATGCTGTGAACTGGCTGAGGGAGACATTCCCAAGGAATAGCTTTCAGAGCATTTGCGCACAGGCAACATTGTTGGAATCACAGGAGAGCTCCTGGAGAGGACACATGTAGCTGGAAATGTCAGACATGGCCAGGTTGCAGGACGGCTAATTATGCTCACTCATCACAGCAGAATTTGTGCACGAAGGCTCCTCCCCCTACTCAAACCCAAGAAAATGCAGAGCCTTCTATGTCTTATATTCTGAGTCTAGGCAATAATCTAGCTTTTGTATGTAAGAATGAGGTTTTGTGAATCCGCCTCCTGATTTCTAACCTGGCTCCAACACCTTTTAGCTGGATGACCTTGGGATGTTTCTGCCCTTCATTACATCATTTTATTCATTTACCCACCTGTTCTCAACTGGAAGTGATTTTGCCCCCCCCCTCCCCAGGGGTCATCAGACAATGCCTGGGGACATTACTGGCTGTCACATCTTGGGTGGGAGACGTGGAATGTGCTCCTGGCATGTAGCTGGTAGAGGCCAGGGGTGCGGCTAAAAATCTTACAATGCACCAGGCAGCATCCACGACACAGAATTATCTGATCCCTAAGGTCCACAGTGTCTAAACTGAAACACCGGGTGCTAAATAAAAGTAATAGTACTGATCGCCCAGGGCTGCTATGAAGACTGAATGAGGTAAAGTATAGAAAATGTTTACCATGTTGCCCGGTGTGAGTTGGGATACAATCAATGCTAATTATATTCACGAATAGAAGTGGTATATTGACTAGCATGTTCAATCTGTTGGAATGTCCACCATCCTCCTCCTGTGTTCTTTGCACCCTTATCCCGACTCTGAAAAGCACTACTTTGATGGCCACATCTGGTGTGCATTTTCATAGACGCCTTTGGAGATAGAAAAGTGGTCATTTGTGCAGGTCAGGGGATGGATGGATTCTCTATGTCCTTGAAAACTCATTCCTGTCCCACCACTCAAATTTTCCATTCCGGGACGAAGGCCAAACACCATTAGGAGTATTACTACCTCAATTAAAACAATAGTTACCATGTATCTGGCACTTTATATTTATATTTAATTTAATATTTCCTATAACCCAGAAATGGTATTACTATTGTCCAGATGGCTGAGGCTCAGAAAATATTAAGTAACTTGGCCAAAATTAAATGGCTAGAAAGAGGCACCAGCCAGATTTAATCCCACATTCATTTTACTTGTGTCGAACACGCTGTGATTCCCTAAGCCTGGGAAGAGACACCCTGAGGAAACTGTGGCACTTTGACCATTGGACAAGCATTCTGAGCTAAAAGTGCCTGCTCCTTTCCTGAAGAACTTCTCTGTGCATCTCTCTAGCTCTCTACCATTAAGGAGAGCGGTTAGCTGCCTAATTAAACATATTTGTTTCGGGCATGAAGATGGTTTTAAAGAGTGAAAACCTCTAAGTATTTGTAATTTGTCTTTCAAATGGTATTAAACATTCATTTTCTAGAACACTGATAGATCTCTGTTTTCCCTCTTCCCAAGCAACAGAATCTATGTTTTCACAATCCATAATTCAAACCCAATCTTGGAAGAAATGTTAAAATGATAAACATGTTACTTGTGATATGTGGCTGTTTAATGATGATGTTATTGAGCAAGGAAATTAGACCCATGTCAGATGTGGTTTTGAAGGAGATGCTGGCAGGAGGGAGAGACTTGTAAAGCGATTTTTCTTCCTGGGAAGGGCATGCTGCTTGTGTACCTCTCTTCCCGAAGTTTCTTAAAAACACATTGGCCTTTTAGCCTCCTCTCTGACTCATGTTTCAGAAGTGTGTTGATCTGTTTGTTTTAAGATTTCTCTTGCTAAATGGAATCATAATGGGTTATTCCTAGAATTTAAGCTTTTGTTATCATCGTTAACTTTGCATTGTGTTTAAGATGGAAGTATTGGCAGGGGAAAGGGGGTTGGTTTTCTTAATATCTGCTTTCTGAACATTCCCTCCGATCTCATATTCTAAAAGGCAATATGAATGAATCAGAAAATAAATAGATGAATGAGTGGCCTAAATTTGTCCTTGTGTCCATAAAAATAAACTTCATGGACTCTTCTCCATACCAACAGCTAGACTTCCCAGATTTGTCCTTCAGTATTTTATTTTTGTCTTTGAGTGTAGTCAGCAGACCAACATTATCAGCATTACCTGGGAGCTACTCAGAGATGCAGAATCTATGCTCCACCCCAAACTAGTGGACCAAGACCTGGGCCTCTGGGAAGAGCTGCTGGTGACTCATGCACATTAGCACTGAAGGAGCACAGACTACAATCCCTTGTTCAAGGAAATGTCACCAGTCGCAGTATCAGCCTTAGATTTCCTCCCTGTTGAAAAGGACGTGGGGCAATAAGTTTCATTCAAGTCCTGAGATTATTGACTTAATAACCACCGAGTACCTTTTCCGTACCAGGATCCATACAAGGCATTTAGGAGCATCCTTCATGCATCGTCCCTGTCCCTAGGTGCTCTTCCATACACAGGAGACAGACAGTGAGCAGTGCTCTTGAGTACGATGTTTGACAATGTTCTTTCTTTTTTTT
>PISX010014938.1:0-51223 GCA_004024625.1 Mellivora capensis | reverse complement strand
GGAAATTGGGGGGGAGATGAACCATGAGAGACTATGGACTCTGAAAAACAACCTGAGGGTTTTGAAGGGGCGGGGGGTGGGAGGTTGGGGGAGCCAGGTGGTGGGTATTGTGGAGGGCACGCATTGCATGGAGCACTGGGTGTGGTGTAAAACTATGAACTCTGTTACACTGAAAAGAAATTAAAAAAAAAAAATTCAATACCTAAAAAAAAAAAAAAAAAAAAAAGTTATCAGTATGATTTCAACATAATGATGAATCAAAGGAGAAAAATCATATGATCATACCAACTGATACAAATCAAGTGTTTGGTTAAGTTCAACTCACATATACCAGTATGTTTTCCAAGAGGCAGGAGAAGTGATCCAAGGCTTGTTCTAAAATTTATATGGAAAAAGAAATGTTCATGAATAATGAATAGCTAATTCAATTTTTAAAATGCAAAAAAAAAAGTGGAAGAAGGTAAGAACATGCCCTACCAGATATATTTAGGTAGTAGAAGTCATAGTACTAAAAACAGTGTATTTCTGGTGTAGAGAACATGAAAATAGGTCAATGACATAGAGCAGAGTGTTTAAAAAAACCAGTTTCAAGTCTATTTAAAAAATTAGTATATAATCAACATGGCACTGTGATCATCAGAGCAATGATGTAAAGTTTTAATGGTTGAGATTAGAAATTGACTTATCATATTTAAGGGAAAAAAGTAGAAACCTACTGCATTCTACATACAAAAACAAATTTCAATTCTGTTAAACAGTAAACTTCAAAGGCAAAACTACAAAACAAATATAAGAAGGTAAAAAATATTTTTGTAATCTAAGAAAAAACTAATAAATTTGCCTATGTTACAATTAAATAAAAGAGGAATACTAAGTGCTTGATAATTATTTTTGATAAGGGGATCCTCTACCTCACTCATAATCAAATAAAAAAATACATAATATAACGAGATATCACTTTGTTCCCACGAGATTTACTAATTTTAGGTAATTTGATAATATTATGTTCATGCAAGGATGTTTGGAAATGGGTGCACCATTCTCATTTGTCTTGAGACAATTAAGTTTAATTGCAATTCCATATCTATATGTATGTCTCTATCTTTGGGTGTACTTCGGGGCCATCTTGTTCCATTGATTTGTCTATTCATTGATATTTTAACCATTATAATTTTGTGATATATTTTGATACTTGGCAGAGTCAGGCCCCCTTCATCACTAAACTTTGGCAGAATTTCCATTAAAAACATTAAAATCAACTTCGTAATTCTTTAAAAGTTTTTTATTAAAAATTTTGCCGGGATTATGTGAAGTTTAAGATTTAGGGAGAATTGACCCCCATATGATATTGAGTCCTTCTATACAGGACTGGTCTGTGCCTCTTCATTTATTCAAGCCTTCATGGTGTCTTCATATAGAGCTTTCATTCTTCTTTCTTAACATTTATTCCTAATATTTTACTACCTTGACTGCTATTATAAATGAACTCTTTTCTTTAATCATATTTTCTCATTGATTGTTGTTTAAAATTGAAGCGTTTATTTGCTTTTATCTTAATTTTGTACTAAACCATGATATTAAATGAAGTAATTTTCAAGTTGTTTCCTCTTTTCAGATGTCAACTCAATTTATGAGAAAATAATTTGAGTTTTACTTCTCTCACATTTTATGTTTCATTTCTTTTGTATCTCAGAAAGTATAGAACTTAAAGTCTAGCATTGGCTATTTCCAGAGAAAGTGAAATAACAGTGGTGATATAGAAGTTTTTTTCTACTTTACCAATTTCTCCTCTTCTCTGTTATTTCCTTTATACTTTCACCATGACTTTAATTGGACACTGAGATTATTGATTTTATACCTCTTATTTTCCAAATACAGATATTTAAAGCTATAAATCTCCCTGGAAGTACTATTTTAATCATTTCTCACAAATTCTGAAATGTTTTTCATTATCATTCAGATCAAAATGTTTCCTAATTTCCCCCATAAAACCCTCTTTAACCTATGGGTCATTTAGAAATGTACTGCTTGATTACCAAGAAATTGGAGATTTCCTAGACATACTGTTATTCATTTCTTATTTAATTCTGTTAAGGTCAGAGAAGGTACTCTGTATGATTGTAATCATTACAAATTTATTAAGACTTGTTTATGGTCTAGTATATAACCTATTTGGTGAATGTACCATAATGCATTCTGCATATGTAGTATTTCTACAAATGTCAAAGTAGGTCAAGGTACTTGAGAATGATCTTCAAATCTTGTATATTTGTCCTGATTTTTTTGTCTACTTACTATCTCAATGACTTAGAGATGATAAAAATCTCCAATTATAAGTATGGATTTGACTACTTGTCTATTAGTTCTATCAATGTTTAATTCATTTCCTCTGAGTCTCTGTTCTTATGTGCTTCTATTTTATTACAATTAAGATTGTTCAGTATTTTTGGTAAATCGACTTATCATTTCTAAATATCCCTCTTTATCTCCAGTAATATTCTATTTTATCAGATATTAGCATAGCACAATAATCTGCTTATGCTTCGAGTTTACATGGTATATAATTTCTCCCTTTCACTTTCATTCTGCATGCCTTTATATTTAAAGTGTGTTTTCATAAACGGTATATAATTGATTCTTTCCATCTTATGTGTGCTGACAATCTCTGCCTTTTACATGGCATTTTTTAGAAAACTTTGCATTTAATGTAATCAATAATACAGTTGATTTTAAGTCTACCATCTTGGTATTTGTTTTTATTAATTATTTCTTAGCTCCTCTTTTTCTACCTTCTTTTGAGTGAATCAAGTTATTTTATTACTCTATTTATCTTCTCTTTTAACTTGCTACCAATAGCTATTTGTGTATATGTGTATTTTTTAATGACTGTTCTGGAAATTATAATATGTCTAACTTATTACAATCTACATTCAAATAATATTACTATCTCATAGGGTAAGGACCTTACAGCAGTATTACTCCACTTACCACTTGTGCCTTATATTATTTCTTACAGGAGAATTCAGTCAAGCTGTCATTGAGGTTGCTCAACTACCCTTTAAACCCACTCATGCTTTCTTCCCTTCTTTTTCATAGATGTTGATACCCAGCCCACTCCTTAATAAACATCCTACATACTAAGCCCCATCTTAATTTTAGTATATGTGCTGCCAAAGTGAGCACCCAAGTTCCATTTCAGAACTTCCTTCCTAGAGAATCCAACCTACCACAAACAAAAAAATAACCAAATCTCCCCCATCTTTGAAAAATTCCTTTTGACGTCGTTTCAACTCAACCTACAGTTCATCATTTATAAAGTTTTACAGGAAGAGTTAATTTGTGGCCTCTGTCCACACCCTCTTTCAATCTAACCCAGCCTACAGTCCTACTTACCTACCTTTGTGCCGTGTCATAAGTAGTACAGTAGTCCTCCCTATCCACAGATTCCAGTGGACCCCCAGTGAATGCCTAAAACCACAATAGTACCAAACCCCATATATATAGTATGCATTTTCCTATACATACATACCTACAATAATAATTAATTCATAAATTAGGCACAGTATGAGATTAACAACAAGTAGTAATAAAATAGAACAATTATAACAATGTGTTGTAATAAAAATTATATGAACAACTCTCCCTCAAAATATCATTGTACTTCATCTTGTGATAATGTGAGATAATCAAATGCCTACATGATGAGATGAAGTGAGGTGAATGACCCAAGCATTGTGACGTAGCACTAGGCTATTATTGATCTTGTGACAATTTGTCAGAGGAGGGTCATCTGCTTTTCAACCACAGATGACCACAGTAACTAAAACTGTGAAAGTGAAACCACAGATAAGGGGATACTACTATATTATCAATATGCTCCCAAATTGCCAAGGCTAAGACCTAACATCCCATCATTGATTCAAGCAATCACCAAACATTTTGAACATTATAACAAAGAGGCTCTGTGCTCAGGGCTTGACATACAACCATAACTGTGCATGGTTTCTGCCCACAAGGTCCTTAGATAGAGGCCATCAGATGGAGAGGGAAAAACAAGAACAACAAAGTATACAAATACTGTGATAGAAGACTCTATTGAGGCATATATGAAGAAGTTATCAGTTATACTAAGAGGGCCTTAGGAAAGAAGTTCAGAAAAGGCTGCACTTTATAAAAGAAATAATCCAGATTGCTACTTTGCCTTTTGGCTAACATCAAATGTAGTATCTGTTACTATCAGTATAAAAGAAATAATGTTTGAGTCCAATCTTAGAAGATGAATATGTGTATCTTGGAGAGATAAAAGGGAGAAAGCATTTATAGAGAAAGAAAAGCACAAGTTCCCTACCTGAAAGGTTATGGAGATGTGAAAACCTTAGACTATTCCAGCACAGAAAGCAATTTGTTATGCCTAAAATGATTAAGACCTAGAATGTGTGTGTGTGTGTGTGTGTGTGTGTGTGTGTGTAGGAGTGGTATGGAAGATGGGATAAATGGCAGAATTCAATGAGATAATGTTTATCTCTATCTCCCTATGTCCAGTCACCAGGTCCTTTTGAGCCTGTTTTGTACTTTACTGTGTCTGTAGCATATGACTTATGACATTCTATCTTTTAGAATATTTGTGTAAACATGCCCACTGCAGTATGTTCCTTAAGAGTAAAGATGGTGACTCATTCAGCTTTGGAACCCTCTCTAGAACGATATTTTGTTCATTTTAGGCAATGTTTACTGAGTAGAATTAAAATTGGCACTGTTATGATGTGGAAACAAGGCAAATGTCTATCACTATCTATAGTACTGAATGGACACATGATACAGAGCAGAGGTCAGCATGCTATTATCCTTGGGCCAGATCTGACCCACTGCCTGGTTTTGTATGGTCTGTGAGCTAAGAATGTTTTTTGTATTTTCAAATGGTTGAAAAAAAAATCAAAGAAAAACAATGTGAATAATGTGAAAATCTCAATGAGATACCACCTCACACCAGTCAGAATGGCTAAAATTAACAAGTCAGGAAATGACAGATGCTGGCGAGGATGCAGAGAAAGGGAAACCCTCCTACACTGTTGGTGGGAATGCAAGCTGGTGCAACCACTCTGGAAAACAGCATGGAGGTTCCTCAAAAAGTTGAAAATAGAGCTACCCTATGACCCAGCAATTGCACTACTGGGTATTTACCTTAAAGATACAAACGTAGTGATCCAAAGGGGCACATGCACCTTAATGTTTATAGCAGCAATGTCTACAATAGCCAAACTATGGAAAGAACCTAGATGTCCATCAACAGATGAATGGATAAAGAAGATGTGGTATATATATATATATATATATATATATATACACACACACACACACACACACACACACACACAATGGAATACTATGCAGCCATCAAAAGAAATGAAATCCTGCCAATTTCAATGACATGGATGGCACTAGAGGGTATTATGCTTAGTGATATAAGTCAATCGGAGAAAGACAACTATCATATGATCTCCCTGATATGAGGAAGTGGAGATGCAATGTGTGGGGTTTGGGGGTAGGAAAAGAAAAAATGAAACAAGATGGGATCGGGAGGGAGACAAACCATAAGAGACTCTTAATCTCACAAAACAAACTGAGGGTTGCTGGGGGAGGGGGGTCGGGAGAGGGTGGTGGGGTTATGGACATTGGGGACAGCATGTGCTATGATGAGTGCTGTGAAGTGTGTAAACTTGGCGAATCACAGATCTGTACCCCTGGGGTTAATAATACATTATATGTTTATAAAAAATTTTAAAAATTAAAAAAAGTGAAAATTTTATTAATTAAAATTTTAGTGCTCATAGTATAATATCATTAGAACACAGCTATGCTTGATCATTTACATACTGTGTATGGCTGCCTTCATTCTACAACAGCAGTGTTAAGTAGATGTAACAGAGACTGTAGGGCCTGCAAACCCAAAAATAATTATTTTTCTCTTTATAGAAAAATGTTTCCCAACTCCTTGTATAGAGGAAGGACTGTGGGTTTTGGAATAAGCTATACTTGAATTTGAAACTTATCTGTATCTCTACTATCTATGTTATCTCAAATGTTTAACATCTCTGAGTTTTCAGATAATCATTTTTAGAATAAGAAAAAAATTAATCATCTCTGATAGAGAGCTTGTATGATAATTAGTAAGTTACCTGGAACAGAGCAAATCTCAATACATGTGTTTCTCCACACCCTCTCCCCCACCAAGAGTCTGGTGTCACAGACTTTTATCTTTGAAATCCAATCAGTCAAATATGCAATGCATTTTCTATTGGAAACTCATATATAGTGTTTGGCTAGTTGAACCCAAACAAAGAAAAGAAGGAAATTATGGGAAACAGGCTTTAGTTTTACATGGTAGCAAAGGTTTCCAGCAGCGGTCCATAATTTATAACTGATGTTTTCAATATTGTATTTAAAATACTCTAAGCACCTGAAATTTCTGTTAGGATTTCTAACCAGTCCAGCCTGAGTGAGGCCATTCTAAATTTGGGACACTTGAGAACAGCCATGGACATAAACATGAGCATATGATTGCACATATGTTGGTGGGCTCCCTGTGAACCCAAACAACAGCTATTCATTGAGTGTCGGCTTCTCAGATTGCTTCATTTGTTGTCTATGTCGCTGAGATTCAGAGCACTTTCTGGAAGGAACCATGCCTCCTGTTTCTTACTCTGTCCTCCAATGGACCCTAGAGTTACAATATGCACTTAATAAATCCTAGGAACTAGATCCATACATACACCATCTTTGAAGAATTTAGAAGAACTCCAACAAAAGAAGACAAGAAGGCTTTCCTCCCAATTCCATACATGTTTTAATTTGCTTTCTTGCTTATGTCATACTCTCATATTTATCCCCAGTGTTCAGTTCTGGGTTTGGCATATCACAGGTGCATAATGAATGCTGACTGAACAAGGCAACATGGTATAAAGGAATAAACATGGGATTAGAGTGAAGAAGCATGAGTTTGATCTTCAGGTTTACCATTTTATTCTTAAGTGATGTAGAAAAAGCACTTTGAGACTGGTTCTTATTTTTCTCATCTATAAAACAGGAAAACACCTACATTAGCCAAACTCAGAGGCTATTGTAGGAATAAAATTAAAAAGTACATGAGAATGTACTTTGTAAACTATAAATGGTTTTTATTTTTTCTATTTTTTAAAAGATTTTATTTAACTATTTGACAGAGAGAGT
Organism: Mellivora capensis; assembly: GCA_004024625.1. NCBI lineage: Eukaryota > Metazoa > Chordata > Mammalia > Carnivora > Mustelidae > Mellivora > Mellivora capensis. Next base: position 43,996 of record PISX010014938.1, on the reverse strand, counting down.
ACAAGCAGAAGGGAGCAGCAGGCAGAGGGAGAGGGAGAAGCAGACTCCTGGCTGAGCAGGGAGCCCAATGCAGGGCTCGATCCCAGGACCATGAGATTATGACCTGAACTGAAGGCAGACCCTTAACTGACTGAGCCACCCAAGCACCCTTATAAATGGATTTTAAAATGTGCTTACTATGGAGCACCTGGGGGGCTCAGTTGGTTAAGCATCCAGCTCTTGGTTTCGGCTCAAGTCATGACCTCAGGGTCCTGGGATCAAGCCCCATGTGGGGCTCCTCATCTGGGAGTCTGCTTGAGGATTTCTCTCCCTCTCCCTCTAACATTCCCCACCCTGAAATAAATAAATAAATCTTAAAAAATAAAATAAATTAAATGTGCTTTACAATTTATTACTGTAAATAATAAAAATCTTTTATGCCATGTAAGGAAAGTTCATGCATTTGGTCAATGGGATCAAGATTAGATAAAAACCAAGGAAAACTAAGAGAGACAAGTCACTTCAGTAAAGGACTGAGGACTAAAGTGAGAAACCTTTGGGCAAGTAGCATTTTAGCAAATTAAAGACTTTGGAAAGATATTTTCAAGGCTAATGTTTTTCAGTATAGTTGTTTCCCACTTGGGCAATAATTTCGTCTCTGATCCATTTCATAACAAATCATGTGTGTATATCAAACCAAGATTAAATAAACTAAAAAAAAATAGTCAGAAATCCTACAGTCTTCAAAAACTAGAGGAAACCCCAATGAGCTTATTTTAGAAATCACTCCCTAATTTTTTGGCATTATGTGGATTTGTGAAAATAAATTTTATTAATAGGTTTGATATATTAACTAAACTTCCAATTATATTAGTGATTATTTTCTTATACAAGGACTAGTACCCCTAGATCACTTGCAGTTAAGAATAGTATACACACCTAAAATATATATGGTAGCTAACTGATATACATTAAAAGAATTCCAGTTGGAGACTTCTGCTTCCAGCTGTGAGGAAGTAGCTTATAATAGAACAAACATTCCTGACAAGAATAATTATAAAATATGAATAAAGTAAAATGTGAAAACAACCATAGCAGTCAGGACTGAAGGGACTGAAAAGCAAGAAACCACATTGAAGAGAACCTCACATTCTGTGACACTTTCGCCACTGAGGTATTTTTCAAATTCTCAGCTCTGCAGAATAGGAGTATAAGAAACTAGGCAGAAATTAGTGGCTGAGAGGCTAAAAAGCTAAGCAGTTTTTAGCAGACACATACTGCTGAGGAAATAGAAATTATACTTCAGAGAATATCAAGATAGAGGGCCTAATCCAAGCTTTTAGTTGAGGCCCTTGAAAGGCCAGGCCTAAAGAAAAAAGGGAAAAATGAAATAAATCAGGGATCACTAATACAGAAGCATAAACTTAAGTCATCTTAATCACTGATTGGATTAAGGTATTCTTTCCCAAATCTTATTACATATTTTTTTAAAAAAGTAAATGATCTTGAAAGAAAGATATCATTAGCCACATCTCCACAATCTCTTCAATAATTTAGTTAAAACATTATTCAGTATGAAAGTAGATGAGACTAACTGAATGAAAACAAAGAGAAGAAACTGTCAACATAAACAGACCTCAGGTCACCAAGATATTGATTTTATCAGACACAGACTTTATGATTATAGTGATTAATATATTTTTAAAAATAAACTATAGGATAAAGAATTTCAGACAAAATGAGAATCTATAGAAAAAGTTTTTAAAAAGTTTAATTCTAGAATTAAAAATACAATAACTGAAATTAATAATTTAATAAACAGTTAAACAGCTGTTGGAGTAAAAGTTATGATTAGTGAAACAGAATAAGTATAAAATAACCAGACTTCAGCATGAAGAAAAAGGGAAAGAAAAGTAGAAGAAAAAGAAAAAGGATACAATATACACACAGCAAAAAGGTCTAATGAATACATATCTGGTATCCAAGAAAAAGAAGAAAGTGTAAATGGGCAAGTAAAGACATTAAGTCACAGATTCAAAAAGCGTGACAAAGCCTTAGCCACATATATATGAAGAAAAAGCAGGTCTTGGAACATCAGAGTAAAAGTGTTGAAGACAAAACATAAAGAGAAAGTAGTAAAAGCACCAGAGAATAAAAGACATTACCTTCAAAATAATATATATCAGACATATAGCTGACTCTCAAAGAAAGTTTGAAAGTGAGAAGACACTGGAATAACATCATTAGGCTGATGAATGAAAACGACTGGCCACGGAGAATTATATACCAAGCAAAGATACCCTTTGAAAATGAATGTCAAGTAAAGATATTTTCAGCCACACAAAACCTAAAAGAATTCATTGCCAGCACACTCACATTAAAAGAAATAATAAATGGGATTTCTTCAAGCTAAATAAAAATGAGGGAAGCACAGAAATTAGAAAGGCCTGAAGATCATTGGACAGGGTAAATATTTGCTATTTTTAAATCATATTAACTTTAAAAAGCCAGGAAGAGGTAAATAGACATAGAGTATTCTAAGGTAGTCATTGCTTATGAAATTATGAAAGCTCTTACAGCACACTCCAACCAGTTAAAGATACATGCTGCAATCTCTAGAATAATCACTTAGAGAATAAAATGAAAGTATGACTAACAAATTAATGGAGCAGAAAATCCAATAAAAATACTTGTTTAATATTAAAAAATAAGAAATAGAAAGCATAAAGAACATAGAGATCAAGTGAATAACAAATAGTATGTTGCAGATTTAAAACCAAACATCATTAATTGCATGTAATGTAATTAGTCTAAATATTCCACTGGAAAATTTTGCCTGAAAAACAATGGTATATTGATGTTAAAAAATCATGCTAAATATTATTACACAGAGAGATAAAAAGTAATATGATGGAAAAATACACAATATTCAAACATAAAAAAAAGGTATGGCAGGCAAAGTTTATAGTAAAGCAGAAATATTCTCAGAGAGAAAAAGAATCATTTCTTAATGTTAAAAGAGATAATCAACCAGGAAGATATATAAATTTCAAAACTATATACCAATAGTCCTCATTTTATATATGTGCAAGTTCCCATATGCACCATTATCAATTATCACAATTTAATTATGTAATACTAGAGTCCCAATGATATGATTTAAATTTCAGTTAGCATTATATTAATTGTAAGTACAGGAAGTACCAACTTCACTGACAGTCCTTCAATCCACAAATCACTATGATCAGTGACCACTCACTTCTTTCAAAGTCTGTCATTAATGGGTCACTGTCATCTGTTATGCAGTTCATGCAGAGATAGAAAAGTGTGTAGTTGTGTTGCCTCCTTATTTCTCAGTGATAAACCTACATGACATTTCACAGAAATGGATAATTTAAAGGGGGAATTGGCCAATAAGAATGAAAGTGTAGAAAAGAAACAAAAAGTGATAATGCAGAGAAGAAATGTCAATTAAAGGTAAATAGAGTTATAGAAGAAAAAGCCTATGGGTGGGAATGTCAATTCTGTTGCCAATTTGAGGAACTGTAGATATGCAGATGGAGGGATTTAGTGAAAGTAGAATTATCAACATAAATGAGAAAACTGGTTGTGACAAATAGGAGGAAGATGTCCCAGAGGAAGGGATGCCAAGAAACAATTCACATTAAAAGAACTCTCAGAGATAGTTCGTAACACTGAATGTTCAAAAGATAAAATGTGGGAAGCTGATCCAAACTTAGAAAGGAATATGACAATTCACAAAGGCATAAAAAAACCTGCAAGCTTTGTAATGTTAAGTCATAAAATGAAAAAGAAAAAGTTAAGTGCTGCTCAAACTACTCTTGGTGACATTTTTACAATGAAAGGAAACCCTTTAATTCTCTATGTTTTTAATGTGTTATATTATAATGTACTAAATAAACATCAGTTTTACTATTTAAAAACTTTTCCTTCACATGAGTTTAACGTTGTGGCAAAAATTCTGAGTTCATGTAACAAATCATAATTTTTCCTTATTGATTATTAAGTTTGCTTTGCATAATTTCAGTTTGCATGATCATTTTGTGGTTCCATACAAAGTGAGAATTGTGTGTATATTTAATAATACAGCCTCAAAATGTATAAATCAAAAACTGATAAAAAGAAGCAGAAAAACTCAAGGTTACAGTGGGAGGTTCTAAAAGTATCATTCATTAACTGATAGAAACAGTGCACAGAATATCAAGAAAATATATGTATATATACTATATATGTACACATATAGTATATATATGTGTATATATATATGACATAGAGACTTTTAACATGATGATGGGTAAATTTAATTTATCTTAAATGTATAGAATGCTCTATCCAATAATTTCAGAATACATATCCCTTTCAAAGTACATGGAATATTTGGAATATTGACCATACACCAGTCCATAATTCAAGGCTCAACAAATTACAAAGGATTGAAACCATACAGGATATACTCTTTGACTACAGAAGAAAGACTGTAGCTAAGAACCAAAAACAAAAAGGTAACCAGAAAATCCACCAATGTTTAGAAGTTAAACAGCACACTTGTATATAATTCAGTGGTCAAAAAAAAAAAAAAAAAGAAATCAAATGAAAATTATAAAAATATGTTTGAACCAGTGATAACAGAAATAAGATATGCAAAACTTTTAGGATGTCGCCACAGTCACACTTAGAAGGAATAATATGGCCTTAATGCATATATTAACAAAAGAAAAGAAGCCAAAAAATAATTATCTAAGCATCATCTCAAGTGAGTAGGAAAAAAAAGAGCAAATTAAATACAAACATAAAGGAAATAATGAAAATAAGAGCACACAAGTATTTTATTTTTTTCATTATTTCTTTCTTTTTAGGTTTATACAAATACATTCCTTTTATCTATATATACCTACAGATACATAGATATGCACACACATAGACTATATATATTTTCTTTGGCTGGTTCTATAAGAAGATTAATAAAACTTTAGCAAGATTGACTAAAAATTAAATAAAAGAAAGAAGCCAAAATCTAACAATATCATGAGTGGAAAACAAATTTCTAGAGGTGGAAACATTACAAAGAAAATAAGAGAACATTATAGGAAACTTAATGCAAATAAATTAAAGTTTTGGGGGGAAAATGCACAAATTAGTTGAAATATCCAACTTACCAAAACTGACCTAAGAAGAAATAGAAAACCTAAATTCTTCTACATTCCTTTTAAATTTTTAACTCATAATTTAAAATTTTTCTCAAAGAAAAAACAGGATCAGATAGCTTCACTGATGAATATTTCCAAAATTAACACCAACCTTACACAACATATTCCATAGATCTGGTGGGGAAAGAAACTTATTTTAGAAGTCAAACCTAGCTTTCATCATATAAAATCCGATAAAACAGTAAAATAAAATTTTAAAAATAAGAGCCAACCTCTCATGAACAAAGATGAGAAAACACTTAAAATATATTCAAAAACATAAGCTATAACTATTGACAAAGGATTACATATCACATCCAAATTGTTATTTTTTTTCCCAGGTATGTAAGCTTAGTTTAACATTTAGAAGTTTATCAAAGTAAGTCAAGGCTTTGGTAGAACAGAAGACAACATAATGTGATCGACTCAATAGATGTAGAAAAGGCATTTGGTAAAACTCAACTCCCTTCTCTTAGAAAACTATAAAATGTTAGGAGAAATTAAGGAAGACTTAAGGAAGAAGTTTAAGGAATATATTAGAAGGCTCAATATTTTAAAGGATATTTTAATATTTTAAGTTGACCTAAAGATTTAATGAAATCCCAATCAAAATTACATCAGGGTTTCTTTTCCAATGTGGAAATGGAAGCTGATTCTAAAGTTTATACAAAAATTCAAAGGACCAAGAACAGCTAATACAATCTGGGATAAAAGGCATGTGTTGTGATGAGCACTGGGTGTTATATGCAAATAATGAATCGTGGAACACTACATCAAAAACTAATGAATGGTGTACTGTATGGTGACTAACATAACATACTAATAAAAAAAAAGGAACAAAGTTTTAGGACTTGTATTATCCAATTTTAAGATTCACCAAAAATTTCATAATTAAGAGTATAGTATTGAAACAAGAACATACAGACCAGTAAAACAAAACATAGAATCAATAAATGGATGAAATACATATTGCTAGTTGACTTATGACAAAGGTACACAGTGCAACATAGAAGGAAAGAGAAAACTTTAGTTTGAATAAGAGTGGTTCTAGATGTACTGAAGATCAAAAGGGAAAAAATTCTTGGTCTCTACCTCACACCTTATATAAAAATTCCAGATGGTTTGTAGACCTACATACAAAAAGATAAAATAATAAAAGGTCTAAAAGATAATACAGTAAAGTATATCTTTGTGCCAGGCAAAGATTTCTTAATACCATATGTGAAAAGCACTTAACCATAAAGGGAAAAAAAGATCAACTGGAATTTTATAAAATTTAGAAATTCTATTCCTCTAAAGATACTACAAAAAATAAGAAAAAGTAATCCATAGTATTGGAACAAACTAAATAACATATAACCAAAAAAGGATTACATTCAGAAACTTATAAAGAAATCACATAAATGGGGGTACCTGGGTGGCTCAGTGGGTTAAACCTCTGTCTTCAGCTCAGGTCATGATCCCAGGGTCCTGGGATCGAGCCCTGCATCGGGCTTTCTGCTCTGCAGGGAGCCTGCTTCCCCCTCTCTCTCTGCCTGCCTCTCTGCCTACTTGTGATCTCTGTCTGTCAAATAAATAAATAAAATCTTTAAAAAAATCACATAAATGAAGAAGAAAATGACAGACAACCCAACACAAAATTGGGCAAAAGATCTGAATATGCCCTCTAGGAAAAAAAGAAAAGAGAAGGGATAAACAAATGGCCAGTATAATTTAAAAGACTCCCAAACTCATTAGTTGACATGAAAATGCAACTGACACAATGGAGGAGACACTTTTATATGCCCAACAGAATGGCTAGAATTAAGACTTGAAATGCCAAGTATTGGTGAAAACGTGAAACAGTTGGAAAACTCATGAGCCTCTCGTGGGAGTTTAAATTAGTACAACCACTATGGAAGCTTATTGGAATTACCTAGTAAAGCTTGTAATCTGTTTACCAATGATCTAGAATTTCCAAATACACCCAACTGTTTATATACATTCACCAAAAGGAATGCACAGAAATGTTTATAGCAGAACTATGCATAATACCGTAGAGAAAACCTGGAAATAACCCAAATGTCCATCAGTATGGATAAATAAATTGTGGCATATTCACACAGGGGAATGCTACACAGCCATGGAAATGAACTCTACTGCCACACACAGCAGCATTCTCACAAACAGAATGTTGAGTAAGAAAGAATAACACACAAAATTACACACTCAAGTGTTTCACATAAAGTTCAAAAAAACAAAAACAAAAACCACAATCTCTGTGACAGAACTAAGAAGAGTAGATGCCTCTGTGCTACCTACCATAACCGAGAAGGGCAAGGAGAGTGCTTTACGGGGCTGCCATTGCTCCATTTCTTGATGTGTGTGATGGGCAGAGAGGATGTTCACTCTAAAAGTGTACTGATCTGTGCATTTCTGATGTTTGCACTTTTCTGTGTGTATGTTACACTTTGGTAAGTCAATTTATTTACAAAAAAAAAAAAAGAAGAAGTCCAAAATTCGAAAAGAGGTGAAAATAAATCAAAATATTAAAAACATTCAGAAAAACAGAAGGAAATTTCCAGACGAGTCATTCCAGCCTATCATTTTACACACACACACACACACACACACACACACACTCTATCCGTAGCCTTCACAAAGAACCATTTGGGTCACTTACTTTTAGCCAAATCTCATCTTCTCTCCCCAGGCTACCTTCTGTCTGCTCACTTCTTTTATCCTGAGATCTATTTCCATTGGTGACACAGGGAAACCAGCCAGTACGGGGAGGGTGCTCTGGTGACTCTGGGTGATAGGATGTGCAAATCTGAAATGCAATTTCAACCAAAAGTTAAATGTACAGGGTGCGAGGTAAGTGAAGACAATGCAACTCTGTAGCTCAAAACCAAGGTCTTCCTCTCTGCGTACTTAGTGGTTACTGGCAGAGAACTTTTCTCAGTATGGAAGAATGTTCTCTGCCAGTCAGGATACAACTTACCTGGATAGAAAACCACACATGGTAACTCTCAGCCCACCCTCAACCCAGAGATCTTGCCCAAAGAACAGTCCTGACACATTTCAGGGCAACTGCTCTGAGAATTAGCCACAGAGCGCTGTCCAGGATGCTGTATCTTTCCCAGGCAGGATCCACCATTCCAGGAGTGAGGCTACTAAGTCAGGGGGCCACTGAACATTCGGCTGCGTTTAGAAGCCAGTGAACAAACCCCAGAAAATTTCTCCCACTCTACATTAGGAAGACAGACAAGCTGGCCTACAAGCCACTTGAGAGAGTTGTTCCTAAGTCAGAATCTTCCAACCCCCCTGGTTTCCTGTCCTTGGGCACCAAGAACTCTTGAGAAAGATGCCCGATTTCACTGAAGAAGCATGGTAGACACAGCTACATGCCCCCCCATATCCATTTCCCCTTACTTTCTTATTAACAAACTCCGATTTTGTTCAAGGTGGCAGTGAACCCCGTTATACATGCTCATCTCCTCAGAGTCCTTTACAACCGAGGGAGATGAAGTGACCTGGACATGACCAATAAGATGTTGCTGGGAGTCTGTAGTGTTAAACTTTCAGAAAAGCTGCCATGATTTTCTCAATAAAAAGGGAAAGACTCAGCTAGCATACACCTATTTCCCTGTGAACTTCCCCCATCTTCCTGCCTAGAATGCTGACTTCATGCCTGGAGGAGTCATCTTATGAGGAGGAGGAAGCTGCAAGCCAAGGATGGAAAGAGTTAGAATCTATAAGATGCCTAGGTCCTTAAGGAGTTTCTTGAACTGGACCACCAGCCCTGGCTGGTTTCTCAGTTTCTTGGGGGTGTCTGCTTAAGTATAAAATTCAGTGATTTCATCCTAGCCTAAAATACCTAGAAAACTTAACCTCACTTCTGTTGAAAGGAAGGTATATTGCTTATTGTTATGATAAATGGAAGAGTTTAGTTGGCAATAGATGCATCTGGAATAGTACCCAAAAGCCAAAGCCCTTAATATTTTTTTCAGTGTTCAACTATAATTCATAGAACTCAGTCCTTAAAGTCCTCAGAGGATCTCCTATTTTATTTAGGTGGAGATTTCATGGGAAGTTGTATGCCTACAGATTTGTTTTTGTACTAATTGTAGAATTTCTTTAAATTGAATTATACTTTGATCTTTAACATATTTTAAATTCCATTTGATCCTTGTAATAAACCATTGAGTCAGATGGTTTTTATTACTATGATCCATTTTACATATGAAAACACTGGGGCCCAGAGAGGTTAAGTGACCTGTCAAATCTCACTTAGTAATAATAATAGTAGTAGTAGTAGCAATACTACTGAATTCAGTGTTGTAATCCAAGTAATCTGGCTCTTTACTACTTCTTATTTTTATTTAAAATAAATCCTCCCATACAAAAAGCTCAAGTGTAATTTCTGATATTTATACATCTGAGGTTAATTCTGAGATACTCTGTATCCCTTGGAGTGAGCTAACTGCACAGCCAAAGGCTCCTGGATGAAACTTAGTGCGGGGAAGTGGGGTGAGGGGACTGGGGGAGGAAGATGAGACTTAACTGCCAGCCTAGAAGTGTTTCATTGAACACTACCTTATTCTGAGTTCAGGAGGGACTAGATTTGATGTCAAAGACAGGAGAGAAATGTAAACCCCCATAAAGCATCTCAGAGAGAGAGAGTCACTTGACAATTCTGCTTAGCCTTAACCAATTCTTCCGGCTTGATTTACCATGGAATGAGGTTCTCCAGTTACCAAGGAAGCAGGACACTTCTTATCTTCGTGAGAGGAGTAAGCTTGGGTGGCCCACTGATCCAGGTATCCTTTGGGAGTATAGAGGCCACAGTCTATGATGCTGGTTTCCTTCTCAAAAGGTTCACATATCCCATCTCCCTCATATATGTAACATAGGCTTGGCTCCCCTGCCAAGAAATATCGTATAACATTTGAAAAAGTATTGTGAATATGTCATGTAAAAATCATTACATTTTTTTCCCCTAGTCCAGGAAAGAGAATCCTGTTACTGCTAGCTAGTCTAACGCCCACCCCAAACATGCAGACAACACACACACACACACACACACACACACCCTAAAGAAGGAGGATTCTTTTTCATGGGAAGGGGAGTAGAATCCATCTGTATAATAAAAGGTATAGAATGGGGTGAAATTTGTGAATAAAGAATAGGGAGAGGGGTACCTGGGTGGCTCAGTGGGTTAAAGCCTCTGCTTCAGCTCAGGTCATGATCCCAGAGTCCTGGGATCGAGCCCCGCATAGGGCTCTCTGCTCAGCAGGGAGCCTGCTTCCCTTCCTCTCTCTCTGCCTACCTCTCTTCCTACTTGTGATCTCTCTCTCTCTCTGTCAAATAAATAAATAAAATCTTAAAAGCAAAAAAAAAAAAAAAAAGAATAGGGTGAAAAAAGTAACCTGGAGGTAGAAAGAAATGTTAAGGCACCCCTGAGCAAGATCCCAAGGGAAGAAGGAGCTAAGAGAGCAGTAAGTAGAAGAAGAGAAGTTACAGAAATGGTATCATGTGTCATGCACCTGGACCCCCTTTATGGTTTTTGAAATATCAAAGTAGTTGAGGGATTTATTCTTGATTACTCTTTGTAGCTGAATTCTTTCTTCGACTAACTGTGCCACTGCTTGGACACAAACACTGGGTTTTTGAGGCTTACGTACATCTTCTCCCCCTTTTGACTTGCAACAACTATGTGGGGGTAGAGGAATTTTTTGTTCGTGTCACACGTGGGAAACATGTTGCCAAAGGTCCCTCCATACATAAGCAACAGAGCTTGGATTTGAGCCAGGCCCATAGGAGGCGGCTTCAGCGGGGTCTCCATCAAGCTGCGGCAACCGTCTTCAAAAGCGAACACGTGAGAAGTGAGGCTGTGTGCAAACCTGGGGACTCTTGGGACTTGAGTTTGTGTCTCCTGGGTGAGGCCCATCCTCACCCAGGATAACTCCGCCCGAGTGACCAGTACCAGCTACAGGGACATGACTAGCTTTCTTCAAGTGTGGAAATCTAAGGCGCAGTCCAAAAGCCACCTACTAAGTTCTCCTGCCTTTTCTGCCAAAACGGCAGAACAATGAACATTAGTAGCATGATTCTAATCTCCTCTTTCTGCTACTATACCATTCTTGTTATTTTTCATTTCACAATACCACAGGGATGTGGAAGTGATTGTTCAGTGGCTTATCAACACGTACCTACTAATTATTTTCCTTCATAACTACTTCCAGTCTAAGACCCCTCTCTGTGGTAAATCTGTCTCTACTTGCCAGGAATAAACCAATGTTCCTAGGACTTGGTTCTAAGCCTACTTTGGGTTTTAAACTCCTGCTTCCCATCAAACCCCTGGCCTTCCCAAATCACTCCCCCAAAGCCAATATACATGTATTTGGAATGACTTCCTCTCTCTCGTATATATACACATATATGTATACTTACATGTATATGTGTTTATGTACATAAATATGTGTATTTTGTGCACATTTGCATGTATTTTATGTATATATGTACATATATTTTTTATAATATATTTTATAATGTGTATGTATATGTTTTGTTTCTCTACAACACAGTGAATGTTTCTTCTTGCTTCTATTTTTTTTTTTTTTTTAGCATTCTTGCCTGTTTTTCAAGTCCATCTAAAAATAACAGAGCGCTTCTGGGGCACCTGGGTGGCTCATTGGGTTAAGCCTCTGCCTTCGGCCCAGGTCATGATCTCAGGGTCCTGGGATTGAGCCCCGCATCGGGCTCTCTGCTCGGTGGGGAGACTTCTTCCCCCTCCTTCTGCCTGCCTCTCTGCCTACTTGTGATCTCTCTCTCTCTCTGTCAAATAAATAAATAAAATCTTTTTAAAAATAAATAAAAATAACAAAGCACTTTTAAAACATCTCACAATAGTTCCTTCAGACCTAATTTTTTTTAAGATTTTATTTATTTATTTGACAGAGAGAGAGAGAGATCGCAAGTAGGCAGAGAGGCAGGCAGAGAGAGAAGGGGAAGCAGGCTCCCTGCTGAGCAGAGAGCCAGATACAGGGCTCGATCCCAGGACCCTGAGACTGTGACCTGAGCCGAAGGCAGAGGCCTAACGCTCTGAGCCACCCAGGTGCCCCAGACCTAATTTTTTAAAAAGATTTATTTATTTATTTTAGAGAGAGAGAGAGCATGCATGAGTCAGAGGAGGGGTAAGGGGACAGGCAGAGAGAGAGGGAGAGAGAGAAGCAGACTCCCCGCTGAGCACAGAGCCTGACATGGGACTTGATCTCAGAGCCCTGAGATCATGACCTGAGCCAAAATCAAGAGTTGGTCGCTGAACCAACTGAGCCACCCAGGTGCCCCTGTAACCTAATCTTTTGAGAAATAATGGAATATATGCTTAGCAGACTGTGAGCTTATTATACCTTGCCCTGTAAAATTAAAATAATTTAGTCATAGTTTTACTGGATTTGGAGGCTAAGAAATTTAATATGATATTTCTGATCCAAATTTAATGAAATCAAATGTGTTAGAAACAAAGCAAGGTGGGCTCTTAAGTTAAATGAGGCTTGAGGTGTACTGGAGAAGACACAGCATTTGGAGATATACTGTGTGCGTGTGTGTGTGTGTGTGTGTGTGTGTGTGTATTCAACATGAGCCTATTATGTTGCAAAAAACAAAAACACCATGCAAACAGACATGGTATTAACAAATACTTGTGTACAGAAGAGGGGAGGTAATCAGTTCATTGTATTCTGCATAGCCAGACCACATCTGGAGTATTGAATTCCTTTCTGGGCATTGACCACACGAAACATGCCAGGTCAGGGTAAATAGGAAAAGGGTCTGGAAACCTAATCACATGAGGGGATGTTTGGACTGGAAAGGAGAATAACAGGGAGGTATTTCAAATATCTGAATGGTAGTCAAATAAAACAGGGAAAAAATTATCCTCTGCAGTTTCATAGCAAGGAAAAAGCACTTGAGGAAGCATCAGGAACCTGAGGTCCAGTGCTGGCCTTGCAGACCCTTGCTGGGTGCCTGTGGATAGTCACACGGTGCTCTGAGCCTCAGTTTCCAAACCAGAAAAGGGGACAAGAATCTTCTAACAGATAAATCCATTCTTAAGCAGAATGGTGCCTTCCAAGGTGTGTCCTTCGCTGCTGAAGTAGGTAAGCAGGAGAGGTCTCTCTCTCAAGGATTGGCAGAAAGGATTTCCATATGGGAGGAAGCTGGATTCCCTATCACTTCAGACTGTACATGGGCAGGGATCAGGTTATCTACAGACTCATGGCGCATGGCAGGTACTGAATATGTTTCATTAGATGGATAAAAGGAAGACTACTAAGATTCTATAATTTTACGATTCTGCTCTAGATGGCAGGGACATTTGAGTGTTCTATACAGTACATAACACCTTAATAAATTATACATAATTATAATCATATCCTACTTTACCTTGAGATTTAGAGGCATGAAAATATTTTTTAATGCAGTGCTCTTTAAAATAACTTTGGTGAATGGTTATATTCCACAAAACACTGCATACATTGGGATGGGAATTTTAAAAAATAACCTACATGTTAGAAGCCCACTGATAATGTCTTTAACCAGAATTGGGAGAAGTGTTCTGGACAGCCTTCCTGTGTGGCCAGAACCTAGAGTCAAAGCCACCTAGTGATAATTTATTACTAGTGATTTTCTAGGATTAAGCAGTGTTAGGACCCTCTGTCATCTGTCATATTCTTATCTATTAGACGCAGCCACCAAGAGATACTTTGCACTCCCTTCAGCTTAGAATGTCCCCTATGCTGATGCAGAGCCTCTATGATTGTACTGCTTGGCTGATGCTTTGATGTTAGACATGAGGACCCAAGAGCAATTGGTAACATTAATCAAGGAGGTTGTGTAACCCAGTGGTTACACATGTAGATTCTAAAGCATTACTTTCTTTGTTCAAATCCCATATAAGAGAAAGCAAGTTATTGGAACTCTCTGTGCCTCAGTTTAGTCTCCTCATGCTTCATGTAGGGACTAAATGAAATTCTATATGTGAAACAGCTAATGCCTAGCACACAACAGAAACATCAAACGCCACTGTTATTAGCATCCTGCTGTATGTTATAGGATATCAAGAGCTCAGGGAAAGAAGACACAGAGATGCCTGCAGAAATAGGACATAAGCCTAGGGGGCGCTCCTCAACCCACCAGCACAGTGGAAGCCTTCCTCCAGCCGGCAGGTCCTTGAGCAGCCGTCTCCGCTCAGAAGGGCCCCATCATCACACTCTTCTCCCAGGCTCCTAGAAGGTAAAAATATACATTATCATATACACACATGTATAAAATAATTTTTCTTGTTCAGTTACCCTTATTTTAAGTTCTTAAAATTCCCACTTATTTATTAAGGAGTACAAGTTGGAGAAAAGCAGGAGTTAAAAATGTTTTTATGGAAAAAGTAGCTCGTGGCTCAAACATCTAGGAGATCCACCAGGGTCCTGCCAGTGTTTCCGGTGGATGGCAGTAAGATAGAAAATGCCTGCCAGCCCTAGGAAGAGTGAAGTCTTAGAAACAGTTGTTTTGGTGGGGAGGAGACCTGCTGGTCTATATATGGTTCTGTTTTCTATTCATTTTTACCTGATAATTCTTTTTTTTTTAAGATTTTATTTATTTATTTGACAGGAAGAAACACAACAAGAGAGGGAACACAAGGAGGGGAGGTGAGAGAGGGAGAAGAAGCAGGCTTACTACCGAGCAGGGAGCCTGATGCGGGGCTCGATTCCTGGACGCTGGGATCATGGCCTGAGCCTAAGGCAGACGCTTAAGCAACTGAGGCACCCAGGCGCCGCTTTACCTGATATTTCTTTATGTTTTCATCTATCTACGTGCAGTTGTTGTTAAACTTAGGATTTCGTAGAACTGAAAGCTCCTGTTCTGCATACCAAGAGACTCAGCATCCTGAGGGCTGCCAGGTCTGCCAGGGCAAAGCTGAGGCTCCGTCCTGGTCCTCACTCCCTACTACCACCTGGTGGCAGCTACCATGTATTGCAGGGGAGACATGAATACTGGGAGAAGAAAAATGTCATTGTTCTGTTTTGAACCTCGAACACTGACACAGCTGATGACTAATTTGGATTGGGGTGGGAGAGTTAGTTTAGACTGAGGGCTGCAAGAATCATACAAGGAGAACAAAACGGATAACACAGACGTGGCCACTGTAAAATGGATTGAGGGTTGGGGTGCCTGGGTGGCGCAGGTGCTTGTGCATCTGCTTCTTGATTTTGGCTCAGGGCCTGCTCTCTGGGTCCTGGAGTCTAGCCCTGGGCCCTGGATTGGGCTTTGTGCTCAGTGGGGAGTCTGCTGGAGATTCTCTCCCTCTCCCTTTCCCTCTGACTCTCCCCTCCTCTCTCTCTCTCTCTCTCTCACTCACCCACTCTCTCAAATAAATAAATCTTAAAAAAAAAAAAAAAAAGGATTGAGGGGGTACCATTTTTTTCTTTTTGACTTTGCACCATGTCCACAACAGACACATATTTTAACTCAAGTCGGTAAAGGGCGCTGGTATGCTAATGTGTTTTCAGACCCAGGACATGACTAACCGTTGTTTAAAAGACACCTCTTCACGAGGACAGAGTAAAGACTAAGTAATTAGATATGAGAATGCTTTAAACTGAACTAAAAGCATGCTATAAATGCAATTATATAATGATATTTTAAATGGTAGGACATAAATGGAGAAAAGATAACAGAGCTATGAAAAACATGATTGAAGAAATTAAGGAAACTTCAATTTCCTTTTTATTTTGAAGACAATCTCAACAGTTAATACAAGCATGTTGTATATCCTCTCACGCTCTGCTGTCCAGCAGAAACAGGAGAGCCATACATAACACCTTTGATTTTCTAGTAGTCACATTAAAAAAAAAAAAAGTAAAATTAGTTTTGACACCACATTTCATCTAACCCAATATATCCAAAATATTGCCATTTCAGTACGTGATCAGTATAAAAATTCTTAATGAAGCACATTGCATTCTTTCTTACGCATCCTGTGTCTTCAAAATCTGCTGCATATTTTTCATATCTGAGTTCAAACACTTGACCTGCATTTGGATTCACCTACCCAAGTTGTTCCAAGTATACTTAAAAGTTTTCTGAAAACTGAATGAGCTTTCTAAATTACCTAAAATGAAGTAAAATTCCATTTCTTAGCTGCATTTGCCACATGGCAAAGGCTCAACAGCACACATGGCTGAGGTGTCCCACCTTGAACAGATTGAGATGTTCACTTCCAAACGAATGCGGCTCAGAAGCTCAGGGCCTGCCCTCTCCTTGTTTTGGCAGTCTGATCGCAGGGTTCTCCAACGTGACAAAAATATCTATTAACATTAGAGTCTCAGGATGACTTCTGGGGATCTGTGATTCCCTTAGATTGAATCTATACACTTCTCAGATTTGTGGGTTAAACTCAGTGGGTTAAACAACTTGTGTCTCTCCTTGTCGTGTGTATAGCGGAGGGCCTCCGGCGGCGACAAAGCTACAATTCAGAGACACCTTCCCACTGGAAGGCAGAACAAAGCGTGACTGTTTACAGAGCGGGAGGACAGACAGAAGTGTAAAGGAGCGTTTGGATGAGGGATCTTGTGAGGCCCAGAAGCAAAGCAGCTGCTGCTTCGGGTGAAACTGTTTGGAGGCACAGGAAAGAATGTATAAGAGCAAGTTAGGAAGATGGCTCTTCGCCCTGCGTGCCCCAGACCCCCAGGCAGATGTGGCGTCCGGGGGCCTCAAGGTGGGCTCCATCAGAGAACTGCTGGATGAGAGGCTACAACATCGGGCAGAGTGTTTTGCTCGAGGAGGGCTCTGGCTGGGGAGTAGTGGTAACCAAGCCCCCCAAACAGCTTAAGGGGCAGGTGGCAGGCCTGGAGGCAGTCAGAGCAGCGACAGCATTCTGTGCGTATGTGAGGCATCCCCCACTGAGCTGGAGGAAGGGATATGGAAAGCTGAGATTCAGTGAGGCAGAAGGTGGCAGCCAGCTAGCAAGGCTTGGGTGTTAGCAAGGTTTGGCTGACACCAAATGTTAAAGATCTTAAAGATCAAGATAAGAAGCAGTGTTTATTGATTGCTAAATGATGGGAGGGGATCCCGAGAAAGGTCACAGAAGTTTTCCTATGAGGGCGTCAGGATACCATGTCTTTTCACCTAGTCCGGGAAATTAAAAATAGGCCATCTTATTAAGATGCAGAATTAAAGACAAATCACAGTGCCTGGTCATCCAGCCTCCTACACCCCCAGCTCTATGTAACATGTTAGGTTTGATGAGCATTCAGTACAGGTGGCTATAGGGCAACTGGCGGGACATGGGAATCTTCAGTGCTAGAGTTGGGAAAGTCCTAGATACACCAGAGTGAATTAGTCACCTAGGCTGATATCACAAATGGGCAACAGAAAGAGGAACATGGTATGTTCAGAAGCCAAACTAGTGATTTCATCTTTACCTTGGTGGTTTTACAGAATGGATGTAAATTACATTACAGTCAAGTCTTCCAGGGGCCAGATGAGCCAGGGAAGCTCAAAAGGCCATTCCAAACTTTCCTCAGGTCATTGTCTATTAGTATCATCTGACAAGTCACCTTCTCCCCTATAAACTCCTTCTCTCAGTCACTGCCCAGCAGCTGTCCCCTGAAACCTTAAGTGCTGCCCCTCCCCCAAGTCAGCCCCAATATCTCAGTCCTCTGTGGGTCAGGTCTAAGTAAAAGTGAGCTTCTCCTTAACGAAGATGTGGGTGACCTCTCAAGATCACTACCAGGTCCTAGATCTTGTTTAATGCTAGAATCACACAGTGCCCCCAATTTCCAGAACAAGTCAAACTAAAACTCAAAAGGAACCCTCCCGGTCCAAGCCAGGCAGGGCATTCTTGCTCACACATTCTCAGGCACCCAATACTCACCCCGCCACCTTCCCATCTCCACAGTAAGGAGCTCCATGGATATGGCTCAGCGGAGGCGAAGCTTCTCCCAGTTCTGTCCCAGCTGCAGCTTGAACTTGGTATTGATACCTCTGCCCTGGTGTAACCTCCCTGTGGAAACCAATGAACCGTGACCACTACATCCAGAAAGTGCGATGTTGCCCTGGGTCCTTCAAAGGTGGCTTAAGGGGATTTAGAAGATATTTTATGGGGAACATCAAGGTTAAACAAATGTCACATTATGTGAAACAGAGATCAGGGCACAGAGTCCTACCCAGCAGCAGAATGTTTGGAAGCATATTGGCTTCTGTGTTCCCAGTACGGTCTAGTGATTGTGCAATAAATACCAGCTGAGCTACCACCGAGTTAAATAACGGTCCTGCCGAGTCTAGGAGGATGGCATTTCAAGTATACCTTGATTGGTTTAAAAAAAATCAACAAGTAACTATTAGGAAACTAGTCTTCTGTACCCTTGAAGTCATCAAAGAAACTGAAGTGGAAAGCTGCGGTGTTTGGACTCCACAAGGCCCTTCCCAGGTCTGTGGATCACAGTTTTCTCACCTCTCAAGAGAATTCTTATCTTAAGGAGACGGAGTCCTTAGAGGTAAAGGAGACCTCTCCCAGAAGGAGGTGAGAACACCTTCCACCATCATTTCGAGGATGCCAGAAATCCTACAGCTAGAAATATGTTAAATTACTCCCCACCTCTAAACCTGCCAAAATGCATAGAAGCCAGGAATGGAGTTTTACTGGTTGACATCAGAGATGGAAGGAGTTTATCAGATTCTCTCTAGAACACAAGTACACTGATCAGGTGGAGAGCATGAGAGTGAACATTTAAGTGAGGTCAGGTGCTCAAGAGGGCTCAAGAATTTCCAGAAGCAAATTCTCCCCTTTTCCTCTTGTCTAGTACCTGCCCTAATTGGAAAACAACTACCAAAGTCAAGCAGGAATGGGCATGACTTAGGGGGACAAGATCTCAAAAGGTTGTTGGGACTGCCCCAAAGGCCACTGTCAGTCTCCTGCCAAGACCCTCTCTTCTTCAACAGATGCTTCAACTCAGCCACAAAGCCTTCTCGTCCATAAAATGGGATATTATTGACTTTAAAGGGTGTGTGTGTGTGTGTGTACACGTGTGTATCTGTGTATGAGTGCGTGTCTGGATATCAGGTTTAGATGCCAAATGTCATTTTATAACTGCCTTCTTAGAGGAGCTCAAAACCCCATTTTTGCTTTAAAAATCTGTCCCAAGATCTCACCTTTCATTTGCATTAGCTTTGTGTTCATTCAATGTCTTCTAGGTCTGGGTCAGAGAGCAAATAGGAAAAGAAAAATGTAGTAAAGCTCAAAGTGAACAATGCCCTCTACTTTGGTGTAGCTGTGGTAGACTGCAAAATGGCCACAGTTCCTCCTTCCCAGATTCCCGCCCCTCTGCACTGTGACTTTACTGTTCCTCCCATCAAGAGACAGAGCCCATTTTGCCACCTCTTGAATCTGGAATTGGCTGTGTGACTTGCTTTGGCCAGAGAGACATTATCATGAGTAACGTCTGAGCGTGTGGGGGGCTTGCCCTCTCTGCTGCTAGAGCCCTCCCACCACCACAAGAACAAGCCCACACAAAGCCTATTAGGGAATGAGAGGTCATAGGGAAAGAGACCTTCATCTACCTGGCCACTCCAGCCCCCTGTATGTATACGAGCTTGTCTCAGACCATCTACCATGCCAGTCCTGATGAGAGCCAACCCATAGAATCATGAAAAACAGTGTTTGTTGGTTTAACCCACTTTGTTCTGTGATTATTTCCAATGCAGCAAAAACTAATATAACACTTCCAATACAACTTTCGTTTTACCCCCGAGTCTCTGAGGAAAATGACAAGGCAGGGGTAATTTGCCTTTGGACCTTGAACTCTTCTGACCCAATGATCCTACCTTAGTCTGTGTCCCCACCACTGAGCACACAGTGCCAGGAACATGGCAGAACTCACTAAGCATAGAACGAATAGAAGAAAGAGGAAGAGGGGATTTGGAAGAAAGAGAGAGAGAGAGAGAAAGAGGGAGGAGGAAAAGAGGGATGCATGAAACACAAATAAGAAATGAGTCTTGAAATGAAGCAGGGTCTGCAGGACCCTTGGCTTCCTTGCTTAGCTATGGAAGAGTTGACTACAGTCCCCAAATGTTAGTGGAACGGTGGCACATTATCCAAAAGTTACAACAAGGAAGCAGAAATTCAACTGTGTCACCAGATAGAAGTTGACTTTGATCAACTTATTTGTGGCAAATACTTTCAGTCCAGCAGAAGCTCCTAGTATAAGAACCTCCTTTTTCCATAATCCTAATGATGGCAATATTAATCAGACCACCTGCTTGCCCCTTTCTGGGAAATATTTTTCTTCATCTCAGATATGCCACTTTAGAATAAAATCTTCTCTGAGATTCAGAATATTTCTCCAACTAAAGGCAGGTCAGAACGGAAAAAAGTGAGGGGAAAAGGAAGCAAAGCCCATTCCCAAAGCCCCAAGAAGCCCCAGGGTTTAAAAAGCCCTTCTGCCCAACTCACACGTCTGTGAACTTCCTGTGAGGATCTGTCACCACCATGGGCAAGCCATTGGCAAATGGGGGCTCACGGAGAACCTGGTACCTCACAGGCCTGCAGCCAGAGCACAAGGGACTGTGGGGCTGGGAAGTCAGCAGAGCTGCATCGATTTCCATCCGCTCATCAAAGGTGTAGACTTTCACCCCTGAGACCTTCCCATCAACATGCAGTTTGATAGTGAGTGGGGTGTCACAGAAAGTGTCTAAGGGGCCCAGATGCACAGAATCCTGGTGTTCCAGCAAGATCTCTGTATCAAAGAGTGCCTGCGAGGAGTCCATGGAGAGGTAGGTGACCCAAAGGGTAAGGGTATCAGCTTGGACCGGGTGCTGGAAGAGCAGCTCCAGGCTACAGCCTTCCGCAGGGCAGGGGACCGTCATGTTCATATGGTACAGATGGAGCTCAGGACTCCAGGCCTGCAAGCTCGGCTCACAGGGCTGGTCCACGTCTGGAGGCCCTGAGGGAGATGAACAGAAAGACAGACGTATTAGGAACTGCCATGGGGTCTGAAAAGGAGTAGCTCTCACGAGCAACCAGAAAGAAGAACGAGGAAGGAGCTTTGAGCTAACGCCTACAGAAGCTGGTCAACTGAATGGGTTAGATCTTAAGTACTAGAGAGGACAAAGGTGTAACGATGTAAAAACATTCTGTCTTGCTCCACAGCCCCTCCACATGATGCCTTTCATAAGAGGAGTCTAGCAAGGCACCAGGAATGGAGCGGCCCAGACCCCTGGTGGAAACATGAGGCTGATGCGGAAAAGGCAAGTCATGCCCTTCAAGAGTCTTTGAGCAGAGGAGAATTATTTGTACTTAGTTTATTCATAGTTTAGGACAAACCACTACTTCTGAAAGCCTGTTTTACTTATGAATAAGGCCAATGTTTGTTTTGGTGTGTCATTATATTCTATTTAACTAGGCTCCTCAGAAAACTTTTTCATTCCCTAAGATCACACCTTAGCAGCCCTTCCAACTGATTGCTATCCAAATTTTAAAACCACACATTGAATTTTCCCTTTTAGTTCAGGTATGTGTGAGCAGTTAGGTCACTCATGGAAGTATTTGGAAGGATTTGGTCACACATGGAAGAATTTGCAGGCAGGAAATAGAAATATGTATTCTTGAGTGGGGGAAAAATGGCGATGTGGTAGTTAAGTAAAAATGAGATGGTAGAAAGTCAAATATTGGAACTGTATTAAGGCCAGTTCTATGAAAAAAATCATCTATCAGGTTGTTTTTCTTCCATATCACATAAGGAAAAATTAAGGAGAAAAGTACTAGCTTAGGAATCAGCAGAGTGATACTCTAATCGGTGCAGTGCCTTTAGCTGTGTGACCATGGCAAGTCTTTATGAAGCCTCGATTTCCTCATTTATGAAATAAGCACTATTTAGCCCCTGGCCTACTATAGAGCCATACAGTGTTCCCTAGAAACACAAATAGAATTATTTAGTCTTCAGAATTTGGAAAATAAAGAATATTTCAAAGCCCAGGGGAAACAAGTTCAAATGTGTGTGTGTGTATATGTGTGTGTGTGTGTGTGTGTATGTGTATGTGTTACATCTCACAGACCTTACCATCTTTTGCCTCTATTGTGAATCTATTCATTCATTTATTCATCCATTCAACAAAAATTGACTGTGTACCTCTTTCACACTTAGCACTGATGTGGGTATTGGATATACAGTGGCAAACAAGAAAGATAAAAGTCCTGCCCTCCTAATCCTTATGGTAGGGTGATAAATACAAAACTAAATTGATAAAGTGGTAATGGCATCTTTGAAGAAAAACAAAGAAGGATAAAAGACTAGAGAATGAAGGGGTAGGACCAGGGTCTCTTTTAGATTACAGAGCCAAGGAGATTCTCTCCAGAAAGATGACATTTAAGTAGGAAATGTGTCTGGTTCAATTTCCTATTCCACATAGCATTTTAGAAAGTGGTTGGTATTCATGAAGTGTCATTAAATATATTTAGATCATATCTGTAGATACATGTGTTTGTGCACTCTGCTGGGGATTCAATCACTTTCGTTGTGTATATTTTAAATATGACTTGGATTTCCATCTCTTCAAAGCAAAGGAAGGCCAGTATTTCTTAGCAGTATTTTCCAATAGCCATCCCCAAAAACCAGCAGAGTAAAAGCCCTTGGAAGCCACCCCAACATCAGTGTTGCCTCAGAAAGTTTTTATTATGATCTCACATTAAGACATGAACTGGAGGCCTTCAGAGTTGACCTGGTTTGCCTCAAGACACAATTAGAACCCAGAACTTATTCCTTTCACCTCCACAACATAACTTTAAATTTTGCCAAGAATTAAAAAGAGAGAAGTGCAGGGCCAGGGAGTTGAATGGGCATTAGACCACTGGCACAGGACAATTTTTGTTTGCCACAAAAATGGCCTTTTATGAAAAGCCAATCTCTACATGAGTCCAGTACAATACCAATGTGAATTTTAGAGTCACTTTCCATTCTTCCTTGAAAACTCTCATTTGAAAAAAGTTCCATAAGGTCAATCAAAATCAAGTACATTGTCTCCCTCCCAATTTCTCCTGGAGGCTCCTGCCATTTGAGTAACTAGGAGCTCAAGGGGACATTTCACAGATGCTATTGACTCTAAAACCAATGTCCTCCTTTTTTTTTTTTTTTTTTGGTCAGAGTCAAGACAGCAAACTACCTCAAGCAGGACTGTGTCCAACTCATCTTACTAAGTAGTTTTTAGGATCTTAAGGAATACAAGAGAAGGAAAAAGATGATAACTAGGTAAACAGTGAACAATGAAGATGGTGGTCATAGAAGACACTAAACCATTCAACAGAAGTTGTTAAAACTCATCAACAGCATTTTTCAGATTGAACTGTGATAACATTCATGCTTTAATTTGTCCAAGAGGCCTTGATATAATATGTGAGTGATTATTAACTGAGAAGTAGGGTGAGGACCAGGAAAAGGGACAGCTAAAAACATCTGCCCCACCTAGAGCCTAACTAAGATCACATCCAAAGCACAACCAGTACCAGAGATTAATAGACTCATAAAATAACATAGATGAGAACGATCAGTTTGGAACACCTAGTCCACCCCACCCCCACCCAGACCAGCTTGGGCTGCACATCAGTGTTCCTTGCAATGTGTTCTCTATTACTCTCCTGATAGAGATCAGCTTACACTGTTACGTGGCAAGGCTGTTTCATGGGCTGGTAGGTGTGCGTAACATGGAACGCCTGAGCTCTCCCCCTGAAGTCAGCCCCTGAGCTCAGCTGTCTTCTCCATCCCTCTGTCCTCTACGCTGACAGCTGCTTCACCACAGCCATTGGGCCTCCATGCTAAGCACATGGGGGACACACAAAGGTACCAGGCAGTCTTTCCCAGGCCCCTGGAGATATCCAGCAAGTCACACACATGCACAAATGTACACACACGTGCATGTACACACACACAACCTTTTTCTCACCATGCCATCATTCCACCCTTTACCCCTACCCCCATTCTTGGCAGCTACCAAATATAAACAAAAAAGCTATGGTCCTTTACCCACAGCCTCCTCTGGAGTCCAGTACCCTGAGGAGTCACACACACGCCGGGAGGAAGCTATGTGCACGTACTGACGGAACGTCCCATCTTCAGTGCAGGAACCACACACACTGCCTGGGACCCTGCAAAGAAAAGAGGGAAGGGAGGTGAGGGGAAGTGGTAGGATGAACTGGGATCACAAAATTCAGAAGGCCTCTGGGCGTGGGGAGTGGTGATGGGCATTGAGGCCGTAGGGGGTACCTGGGAACACAACGATTTCTCAGCTCATTTCCTTCTTGTGTGAACCTCATCTTTTAAAAATTCACAGTGACATGAAAATCTCAGGGTTATGGAGCAGAAGAATTTAACTAAGTCATAAAGGAAGCCTGTGGAGATGAAAGTGGTCAGCTTCCATCCTAGGAACATTCAACACAAAATAATTATAATCTGAATCTTTCAACACAAAACTCATTACTAGGCTGACTTTCTGTAAGTCATCCAAAGGCCCCTTACATTCCCCCAACTAAAACAGACAGCAATTTTCAGAGTAAAGTTACTAGCTATATGTGGTCTTGTGTTTTAAACTCCCTACTTTAAATCACATACATAAAATAAAAGTCATGTGAAATGTGATGCCCCTTGGCTATGCATCACCTATGGGGAACACGTCCAAATCTCTTACCATGATCCAAAGTTCTTCACTAGCTAACTCCAGCCTTACTTGAGCTCTTCTATGAAGGTATGTTCTCAGCACAATGAACAAATCACCATTCCTCAAATACAGCATGCATGTGAAATATGCTCTTTTCTCTCCTGAAAAATAGCCTTTTCAAGGCTCTCTGCTTAGCAAACTCCTACTCATCCTTCAAAACCCATTCAAGTGTAACCTTGGCAGTGGCACTTAGCTTTACTCCTCAACATGGTGGGCACTCTCTCCTCTACCCACCACAGCTTCTGGCTCCTGTCTTGGGGCATTGCTCTGTGGTGTTGAAAATCCCACTCCCATTCTCTCCTTTGCCTGTGAACAGGTCCACACCAAGCTCTGTCCTTTCTGTCCCCAGCAGTTAGCACAGGGACTAGCCTCAGCAGTCCTTCTGTGAGAGCTTGTTTTATGGGCATTCCTGGGACTATTAGAACAGTTTACAAAGAGCCCTTTAACCACTAAATAACAAGGGGAAATGAGGCTCCTCTCTGATACTTAGAATCTTTTCAGGAACCCAACTGTGAATGATGCATCTGAAAATGAAGACAGCAAGTCAAGTTCCCTCACAGGTAGAGAGAGAAAATGAGTAGCTTGTAATATACTAGAAAAATCACATAATTGGTAAATAGAGGTAATAATTACGTTACCATCTCCCCCTCCCCTTTTTTTTTTTCCCAGCTCTCATTTCTAAGCACCTTATCTGCCTAGCATTGTGCCACTAGATGCTTTTCATAAATGATCTCTAATCCCTACGAGAACCCGGTGTTTGAGGACACTCGGGCTCAGAAAGATTAAGTCAACTGCCTAAGGTCACAGAAAGTTCCTTCGTTCCTTTGAGGAAGTTCCCCCAAACCCTCAAGTGTCCAGCACTTTGGCAATGAAAAGGTGCAGATAAGCCCAACCTCTGACTCCAGTCAGCACCCACTTCTGGTGCGGACGCAACTCCAAACCACATTTCCTTGATGTACTTGGCCTCTCCGGGCTGCGCTGAGTGCGTGGTTGGGCTCCTCTCTGACATAAGAATTCCAAATACCTACTGGGGAGGAGTAAACATAACTCCAAGTGTGACACAAATCGCTGGGTATGTGACGTGAGTCTCCCCGACACGTGTTGGGAGGCCTCCGCGCTGTGGCCCACCTCGCTGAGAGAAGAAGCAAATTACAGCCTTTTCTGCCAACAGACTCGCAGCATGCCAGTACTGATGTCTGCTTTATCGTAACGTTTGTACCAGAGGGAGAATTGAGAGATTAAATTGTTTACATGTGTTATATAAACTGATACAAAACTCCAGTCTGCGCACGCCCCCAGAGGACTCACTGTTCAGCCAGTCCAACCAAAGCCACACGGGGTCACCCTTGCAGGAAGAGGATTCTTCAACACATCACATTTGTGGACTCACAGATGGAGCCCATGAGAGCGTGGGTGCTGATGATAATCAGAACTGCTCTGTAGGGTCCTTAAGTTCTAAGTGATGTCATGCACTAAACATACATTGAGGTATCTAGGACAGGTCCCAAGATCCAGAAGGCTGGGAACACCACTTTGAAAAAGGATTTGCTGGCTTCCTCCCATCCCTGTCTCTTCCTGTCTTCTCTGCCAGGCTCCTAGGAAGGATGGAGAACATGGAAATGTGCTCCAGGGACATCTGGCTCCGTGGCCAGGGCCTGATACCCAGTGGGGAAGGGTGACACTTAGAAGAGGGGCTATCGGCGTGCTAAATGGGAAAGCTTTAAGGTCAGAGAAACAATCTATTTGGGTTTCCTGTTTCAGAAATCCCAGTGGATGCCCCCACGTTCACCTCTATTCAATTGTGGGGTCTTGGGCCAGGCCCCAAGTGCTTCTCTGTGCCTTGGTTTCCTATCTTACAGTGGCTTGTGCTCACCTCAAGGACCGGATCAAGACCTGCTGGTAAAACACCCCGCGCAATGCTTCACACAAAGATGGACCAGAGTCGAGAGCCCCTGTTGTTATTGCAAACATAGGGGCTGGGCTTGAGAGTGGAAAGCCTGCACAGGCCACCGAGATGGAGTTACGCGCTCAGGAAACCACATTCCCCAACCTCCCACCAACGGTCCGATGTGCTGCTTTTCCTTCTTTTCCCCCTTTTTACAAAACTTTCCCTGGTACTCACACATACCAATATGCAAAGGATAAATAAAAGCTAATTTTAGATATAATGACTCTCTTTAAAAAACACATATCAGGTCTCCGTGGTGGCAGGCCCAGAGACCGAGATGCAAAGAATAGTCCTTCCCTAAGGAGTTGTGGTGGAGGGGAGCAAACAGGGAAATACCCGGATAATGACTCCACAAGGCAGCAGCCCCAAGTGGGACAGGCACCGGGTACGGCAGGAAGCAGAGAAGGCACTGGAAATAGCACGCAAGCCGGTGAAGGCCCCACGCACACGTGTGGCAGACTCCCCACCCCCAGAACGGCCTGAAGGAAGGCACCTCACCTCCTTTCCCCCAACACCACCGTGCAAGGAGCAGGCCCCTGCTTGTCTGCAATGGCTGACCTGGGCAGATAGCAAAGGCCACCTCCGCTTTGTCAGGTCGTCTTTATCACATTCGTCAACCTCTTCGTGGCTCCTGGAAGTCTGCCAGCTGTGACATTCCAGAGGAAACATGTGCCCGGCCCCTGGCCAAGGAGTGAGTACACATGATGAGCCTCTGGCTTACCTGAATGCCCCGTGAGCTCCACTAAGGAGATGGAGACAGAGCATGAAGGGGCCGGGAGGGTCAGCCCTGAGCAGTGGTGCATGTGTTAATTAATCGTTCCACACCGGGGCTCCCCCCACTCCACGTTCTTCCCCTCGTGCACAGGAAATGCCACAGAGAACACAGAGCGGCTGGCCCATGGCAAGCGCCTCTCTCTCACCTGTCATACACAACCCCACTGATTGGAGGAAGCCAGTGGATGGTGAGGGAGGTGTGGGTCTGCCCGATGACCATGGGCGGGATGGGAATGGGGGTGGGCTTCCGACTTTGACTCCACTGCTGATACACAAGATCTAAATAGCAGTGCATCCGGGCCACTTGGTTCGGGGTGAAGCTGTCGGTGCAGTCGTCATCTGTGGAGACAAAAAAAAAAAAAAAAAAAAAAAAGGCGGGGAGGGGGGGACAGGAGAGATAAAGGTCTTAACTTGTAAAGAGCACCAAGACAGGGGGGAGGTCTGCCTTGCTTGTGCCCTAAGTCACTAGCACCCAACACAATGCCTCACACTCACTGCGTCCCATCAAGACTTGCCAAATGACTGAATGTATTCCGGAGAGTATGGAAGCGGCAAGTGGGAAAGAGAAGGCACAGAATAGCACTTGCTTGGCAAGTGGGAAAGAGAAGGCACAGAATAGCACTTGCTTATTCCTAAAGCAGGACCATTACCCTGCTGTTGGACTGGGCCAGGGTAAGATGCATGCCCTGGGGCAGAAGATTGCTCCCAGCTGAAGGTTATTTATTCAGGAAACCACAAGATGGCAGTGTTTCAGCATATGGCCTTTTTATTCATGGCCATTTCTGGAGTTGCAGACACCTGCTTTATGTCCGGCGACTCTACCAAGGTTAGGGGGATTCAGTGGAGATGGTCGAGGAAATAGGGAACCAAAACATCGAGGATGCAGTAGGGCTGGGAGTGGAGGTCTCAAGCTTATTTCTGGAGCCGGCAACATCTCCCAATTAGACATAATTTTCACTAGGATGGAAAAGGAGTTATCTTAGTTTTAGGGCCTTTTTTAATGAGAGCATGCTAGTCAAATATTGCCCCCTGATTCTCAGATGTTTTCACAGTTCTGCCTTCTGCACCCCATTGTCTGGTCTCCCCTGGCAAGGGCCGCTGTGTCCTAGTTGGGGGAGGCAGGGATGCTGGTCCTCATGAATTCAATGCATCTGAATTATACACCAAAATGAGACATGGGTGGAAATATATTGATAAGTCAAGAGCAGGACCAGCTCACCACTCTTTTCTTCCCTTCAAAGGCATGACCAAGGTCTTGGGATTTATCTTTTTTTTTTTTCTTTTTTTGGATAGTCCTAGAATTTATCACCAAACAAGCCCTTGGGCCTTACTGATAATTCATTTCTTTCTTTCTCTTTAGAATAAATCATCAGACCAAATCAGTCCTTATTTGTAGGGATAAATTTGAGTCCATTATCAAGAGACTATGATTAGTACTACTTTTTGCCAGAAATGAGGAAGGTGAAAGAGGACAGGAAGAGACATAATCTAGGATAACAAGACCAAATAATAGTGTTTTTTCCAGGGCCAGGAGAGTAGAACCATTTTTAAAATGAGACAGTATTTTTTTTTCTGGTAGACAAGCTGAGAATCAGCCCATGGAGCCAATGCTTGAGGAAGCAAATCCGATACCTTAAATAAAAATAACGAAATAAAAAGGAATCCTGATCTTGAGCTTAAAATTAACCAGGTCCATCTTCTTGACCACCAACTGCAAAAACAGCACAGAGCCACCTTGACCCAGGAACTTCTTTCCCCATCACTATTTGAGTCTACTTCGGAATGAATGCCTAAGAACATGGCTAAGAACAAAAATAACCAAGTTCTAAGGAGCAAAGGAATCTCAAGAGAGCTTTTGGTTTTGTCCCCTTTTTAAACTGTCCAAGATAAAAGTGTATTCTTCTTTCCATCTTTCACAGAGGAGAATCCAGTCCACAAGACCTCTTAATACCTTTATATTTCTTTAAGTTCTTCAAAGACATGAGAAAAAAGAATATGCTGTGATAAGTATCTCTGGCATGAATGACCGACCACTTCACAGTCCTCGCCACCTCCCACACCTCCACACCCCAGCCCAGCCACAAAGGGTAATCGTCATCCCATGTAATCGTAATAGAAAATATTCCCATCAAGACTGCTGTGGTACCTGTATAGCTCATGTAGTTGCTGAATGGAGCCCCTGGGAAGTGGGTGAAGCCACAGGTGTCATTGACAGGCTCTGGGTCCTGGCACAGCTTACTCTTGGGAGTAGGGGCAGTGTCGGCACAGAGGTCTCCCGTATCCATGGACGGCACTGTCTCCCTACAGGGGTCATCACAGGATTCCCTCTCACTGACCCCTTTGAAGACATGGTAGAGTCCCAGGACATGCCCGACCTCATGGATCATAATGTTCGTATGGCCAGGCATGCCATAATAGGCTGGGTTGAGGACAACACCACCTGCAATGGAAGGTTTGGAAAACATCTCTAAGCACGTAATGAATAGCAGCCCCCTGATCCTTAATTATGGTTTCTGGTAAACACCGTGTTCTATTTCAGCCTCTAAGGGAACACTTTAGAACTTCTAGTGGTATTCAGTCCCTGCTCTTCCCTTTGGTCACAAACACCCTCTAAGCTGATCAATAAGCGTGTCTTTAACCCTAGCACAGGTGAGCGCTGGACTGGAAGGTAGGGTTAGCACTAAAGACGACATGACATGATAGAGGGCCAGGGTTCTCAGGGCTGACTACACATCAACATTACCTAGTGGAGTTGAAAAAAACAAAACACAGATGTCCTCAAGACCTAAATGTAAGACCTGAAACCATAAAAATCCTAGAGGAGAGCACAGACAGTAATCTCTCTGACATTGGCTGTAGCAACATTTTTCTAGGTATGTCTTCTGTGGCGAGGGAAAGAAAAGCATAAATAAACAATTGAGACTGTATCAAAATAAAAAACTTCTGCACAGTGAAGGAAACAATCAATAAAACTAAAAGGCAACCAACTGAATGGGAAAATATTTACAAATGACATATATGATATAGGGCTAATATACCCAAAATATATGAAGAACTCATACAACTCAACACCCCCCAAAATAAATAACCCTATTTAAAAATAAGCAGAGGAAATGAACGGACATTTATCAAAGAGGACATCCAGATGACCAACAGACACATGAAAAGATGTTCAACATCACTCATCATCAGGGGAACCCTAGGAGGGGACGTCATCTCATACCTGTCTGAATGGCTACAGTCAAAAACACAGGAAACAATAAGTATTGAGGAGGGTGTGGAGAAATGGGAACCCTCTTGCACTGTTGGTGGGAATGCAAATCAGTGCAGCCACTCTGGAGAACGGTTACGGAGATTCCTCAAAAAGTTAAAAAGAGAACTACTCTCCGATCCCATAACCACCACCGGGTACTTACCCCTATAGCCTACAAAAATACTGACTTAAAGGGACACATACACCCTGATGTCTATAGCAGCATTATCTACCCTAGCCAAATTATGGACGCTGTCCAAGCGTCCACTGATAGATGAATGGATAAAGAATGGGATATATATACACAGTGGAAGAGTGTGTGTGTGTGTGTGTGTGTGTGTGCATACAGACATACACACACATATGCATACACACATGTATACACAATGGAAGAGTGTGTGTGTGCATACAGACATACACACACATATGCATACACACATGTATACACAATGGAAGAGTGTGTGTGTGTGTGTGCATACAGACATACACACACATATGCATACACACATGTATACACAATGGAAGAGTGTGTGTGTGTGTGCATACAGACATACACACACATATGCATACACACATGTATACACAATGGAAGAGTGTGTGTGTGTATACACATGCACACACACACACACAGGAACATTATTCAGCCATTAAAAAGAATGAAATTGTGCCACTTGCAACCACATGAATGGAGCTGGAGAATATCATGCTGAGCGAAATAAGTCAGTCAGAGAAAGGCAAATACCATATGATGTCACTCATATGTGAAACTTAAGAGACGAAACAAATGAGCAAAGGACAAAAAAGAGAGAGATAAGCCAAGAAACAGACTCCTAACTACAGAGAACAAAATGATGGTTACCAGAGGAGAGGTGGGAGAGAGAATGGCCAAAATAGGCGATGGCGATTAAAAAGTTTATTGTCGTGATGAACACTAGGTGATGGATGGAATTGTTGAATCACTGCACTGTATACCTGACACTAATGTAACG
The DNA here is from genome assembly GCA_004024625.1 of Mellivora capensis. NCBI lineage: Eukaryota > Metazoa > Chordata > Mammalia > Carnivora > Mustelidae > Mellivora > Mellivora capensis. The sequence goes on along the minus strand of PISX010014938.1, from coordinate 12,106 downwards.
CTATATGTTAACTATACTGGAATTAAAGTAAAAGAAAAAATTAAAAATCCACTACACTGTTTGGAAGAAATGTAAATTAGTACAATTACGGAAAAGAGAATAGATATTACCCAATCTACGGTTAATTATAATGAATTCATTAAAAAAAATAAACTTCTATGTGGAAGCAAAAACAAACAAACAAAACCCCACAGACGTCCAAACGCTAGCCCAGATGAAATGAATCCAAATATTCAAGGATGAGGATATTTTTTTTTAAGATTTTATTTATTTATTTATTCATTCATTCATTCGACAGAGAGAGGGAATACCAGCATGGGGATTGGCAGACAGAGTGAGAAGCAGGCTTCCCGCTGAGCAGAGAGCCCGATAAGGGGCTCTATCCCAGGACCCTGGGATCATGACCTGAGCCAAAGGCAGACACTTAACCAACTGAGCCACCCAGGCGTCCTGCCTCAGTTTTTTTTCTTAAACTTCTCCAGTTGAGAGCCATTGGTCTGGGTGAAAGCATATGGTGTTTAGAGCCAGGGAAGTCTGGGTCTGAACCCTGACCCTCCACATATCAGCTCTGAGTTCTTGAACACCTATTTGACCTTCTAGAACCTCAGTTTTATTGTCTGTAAAGTGAAGATGATGACACCTACTTCTTGGTTTTTGTAGGTTTGGGTTTTCTAAAGCATTTACCACACCACAGGAGTTAGTAATACAGTTATGTGGGCTGCTTGTGATTTTATGATCCCTCCTCACAAGGAGCCAACAACCATTGAGACAAAAGACAAGTCCAACCAAACAATCATGCAATTCACAATGTCAGGACTTCAGAATGTCAGGACTGCAGGACTGCAGGAATACAACCCATCCTCACTTCCCCAAGATCTCCCCAAACACCAGGGGAGGTGTTTCAGAGAAGAGTTCATTGGATCCAATCTGGGCTTGGATTAAAGTAGTAGTATCATTGTAACTTTACAAAAGGAAAGGCTAAAGACTTCTAAGTGCCCCAATTTCTATGTGTCTAGCTTCCCAATCCCCACTTTCCAATCCCTGCTTCCTTCCTCTCCCCATATTTGAAACCACTTGGCCTTCCTTCTTTGTCTCCAAAAATTGCCAGGATCAGGCCTCATCCTCATCTCTAAGACCTGAAACAGGTCATGTCAAGAACTCTAGAGCAACCCTCTCCTGTTGTATTTCCAGGCTGCACCTGCCCCTCTATCCCAGATCTGATCCCAATTCCCAAGACTTGCTTCATTCATCCTACCTGAGCCCTCTCTCTCTCAATAGCCTAGTGAATATAGCAGTTCCCCCAAAAGAACAGCCCTGCCTCTCTTTCTCAGGATCATATTCCAGGGATTGTGTCTCATTCCTGAATTCTATGTGATGCCCTACAGACAACTACATAGATGGTTTTTTTTTTTAAGATTTTATTTATTTATTGGACAGAGACAGAGATCACAAGTAGGCAGAGAGGCCTGCAGAGAGAGAGGAGGAAGCAGGCTCCCTGCCGAGCAGAGAGCCCGATGCGGGGCTCGATCCCAGGACCCTGGGATCATGACCTGAGCCGAAGGCAGAGGCCTAACCCACTGAGCCACCCAGGCGCCCCCATACATAGATGGTTTTATGGGCAGAGCAGAATCACAGCGTATCTGGTACCACACCCACTGGTTTTGTAAGTGACTCAGTCTGCCCGTGTAGTTACTACCTCACTGAAAATGAAAGTTTCTAAATTCAAGTTTGAGCTTCTTCCCTTCTACTCAAACAAGCTGACATTAACCAAGCCATGCCAAGACCCATCCTGAAATAATACTGCCTACTCTCACATGTAAAACAGAGCCAGACCTTGTCTCCCTTGTGTATCATTTCTGTCACTTCCAGTAAAAGTTCTTGTCCTCTAACATTAACCTTTTCTCCTTTTATAAAATTATTTTCTGTATCTTTATCTCACTTAAGCATCATTATGTCAGTATAATGTTAAAGTAATTTGAAAACATATCTATTTCAGTAATAATCAGAATGCCCCATATCTGAATAAAGCCACCAAAATCCAGCATTTCCACATTTCAAGATGCCAACCTCTGGATGTTTACATCAACTGCAGTACTATTCATTATCAAAGTTCATACGCCATTATGCTCTCTGCTCTCCTCCACTCACATCAGCAAAGGTCCTCTAAGTGCACGGTGTTGTGTGTAAGTGCCTTAACTCCCTTACAGCTTCCTCCACCAGACCCCTTCCCCCTACATGCACTTAACCTCTTTCCCTCTTCCTTTCCCTTCCCCACATCTAAGCAAGGTTTAGATTTTTAAAAATCGGACAGAAATAGGACTTTGAAAGGCTACAATTCACCTACAAAGGATCCACATGGAGTAGTTAGTTCTTCCTAAATCATGTAGTATCCCATGGTTAAGCAGGCTTGAGGAAAAAGCAGCATGGCACACCTGCCTCCTGCAGATTTACAGGTGCCTGAGAATTGTTCTGCGAAAGGCCCTGAGAAGCCCTGTAGCAATTCCCTTTGCTTCCCAAACTCATTTGAACAGAATCTGTTTGATGTAGAATACCTTTTGACATTTAGAGCACAATTCATGGCACACTACCAAAGACAAAAAAAACCTCCCAATCAATAGTTATTTTCTATCCATACGTATGGCCAGTCCACCCCAAATCCTCTTGGGATCTTCTCCAGCGATAGGAGAAAGAGGTTATAGGGGCACCTGGGTAGCTGAGTTGGTTAAGCATCTGCATTTGGCTCTGGGTCATGATCTCAGGGTCCTAGGATCAAGGCCTGAGTCAGTTGGCTCCCTGCTCAGTGAGGAGAGCCTGCTTCTCCCTCTCCTTCTGCTGCTCCCCCTGCTTGTATGCTCTCTCTGGCTCTCTCTCTCTCTCAAATAAATAAAAAAATTTTAACTAAAATAGTAATAAGAAGAAAGTGGTTATACCTGAACCGAAATAAGACTCTGAGAAGAAGGCATGGCAAAAATAGGAAGGAGGAATGACTGGGAGTGTGGTCTTGGGGACACTAGAGGAGGATTGTGGGTGGTCATTATAATAGTGGGTGTCTCATCAACCTCCAGAAGTTTTTGCCTCACCCCAAAAGAGATATTTACAAATCTAGAATATTTTCCTTTCAATAAACCAACTTATTTATAAGGAAAGGAAGAAGCATAAAAATGCAAATCCTCAATGCACCCAGCAAATCTCCACACCAATGACAGGTGGCCAGGGTTTTCCTCCATAGCACTTGTATTGCACATTCTCCAAATAGGAGAATATAAATTTAGCCACATAGCACTTAAATTTTAATTAAAAACATAAACCTTTTAACCCACTTGCTGTTACATTTTTTAATTCCAGAAAGATGGGACTTTTGCCCCCAAATCACTGTATGGAACACAGAGTACAAAGTTTAGTTGCTATGTGTGTATTAGATAGAATATTGTACATTCTAATTTAGAATTAAGTGCTCTGTACACCAATACATGTTGAGGGAAAAGCCCAAGCAGTAATTCTGCTCGCTAGAGCCCAAGTAATTACGAAATCACACTAGACCGGAACATAAGGAACTTGGAATATGGTCCTGATCCTAACTAGCTGTATGACCTTGGCTCTGCTCTTTCCCTAGTTACCTGCAAAATGAGGACGCTAGCCAGGCTTGTCACTAGGAGTCCCTCCTAGTCTCACCCTGTGGTGCTAAGAGCTCACATCCAGGACCGTGTGAGATAATCAGAATACCACGTGAAGAAAAACTTGTATTATCATGGATCTTCACCTGGTAGCTTGTGTTCCAAGACTCCCACCTCTCAGGAGCCTGAGGGGAAGGGAAATACTGGCATAAGCAGCCACAGACATTCTACCCTCAGATCTGCTAGATTTTCAAGTGATCCCGATTCACTGCCTCCTGGTCCTCATGCCCTCCCCTTTGTCTCCCTTGTGCATGGAGCCCCACACAGCTCTTCTAATCACCCTTCACTCCTACTAAAATAAACTTGTGAAATTATTAAGGGATTGGGTTTTAATCACACACATACACTCATGTGGGTAGGAGAGGGGAAACATTACTTTATTTCATGGTTTAGTTTACAAAAGTTCTTTCACGTTTTGATAAAAATCCCCAACACACACACACACACACACACACACACACACACACACACACACAGAGGGATTCACACCAAAGCCTGGGTGAGGCATAAAGACTTGCTGCCAAAAATCTAAAAAGAAGAATGTGAGAACTTCTTTTCATTAAGAAGGAACAAGACCTGAGAAATAATAAGTAAAAACGGAGTCCCCAGAATAACAACCCCCTCTTGCCACCTCTGTTATATGTGTCTGACCAAGGAGCGTCCGAGGAGCTGTGAATTTCCACCTGCTGAGGGAAATGTGCAATTCTTTTCCAGGAGCAACTCAATAGGAATAGTAAGAAGATGGTACAAAATGCTAATTTCCCATTCCTATTCTATGTAAAAATTTTTAAAAAGTAGCAACATCTTCTGACACTGATACCTATGCCCACCTGTTCCTCCAACTCCATCACTAGCGTGGGTCAGGCTCTGAGTGGTTCCAGGTGGGTCCGTAGAGCACTTCACAGAAGCCTCACACACAAGATGACCTTTGTACAGACCTGGGCTCCTTCTTTGGCTGTGGACACTCACTGGAAATGTATGGATCCTTATCTTTGGGAATATTCCTTAAAAGCTCTCAAAGCTATTTCCTGATCTGTTTCATGGTAATATAAGAGTTCTTACCTCAAAGGGTTGTTAGGGAGATTGAAATAGTGATATAGACAAATAAGCATTTAGCTTATTTTCTGGAACAAAGTAATCCCAAATGTATAAAACACCATTTCTCAATATCACTATAATTAGATAATGTAGCCTGGCCACACAGGCTTGTTTGCCCCCACCTCTTGTTGGTTTCCTCCTAACCATCTTCATCCATCAAGAAAATGGGAAGGCAAGGTCTGGCCACAAACAGGGCAGACTTTCCAGAGTAAAACCAAGCATTGCCAGGCAAGGGAGACAAACATCTCCACACAAGGAGCTCTGATTTGACCCTAGGCTGCTCGCACTTTGTTTCCATGTTGTTCTGATCCTGAGACCCACGGGCACCCAGAAGACAGACAAGACTTGGACAAAGTTACAAACAGACAAGTGTCCATTCAATCGGGAGGCAAACCACTGATATTCAAAAATTATCTGTGATAGCTTAAGATTAATGATTGTGGGGATGCCTGGGTGGCTCAGTTAGTTAAGCAGCTGCCTTTGGCTTGAGTCATGATCGCAGCGTCCTGGGATCGAGTCCCACATCGGGCTCCTTGCTCGGCAGGGAGCCTGCTTCTCCCTCTGCCTCTGCCTGTGCTCACTCGCTCTCTCTCCCTCTCTCTCTGACAAAAAAAAAAAAAAAGATTAATGATTGTATATGGAAAGGATATCTTGTAAGATTGGACAGTTAGTGTAATTCTTCACAGACCTTGCAGGTAGGTCAGATGTAATGCCAATAATCTTGTCCTTCCTACTTCCTTAGTTATAGTTATATATTTTTATTATATTATATATATTATATTATATATATATAATATATATTATATATATATAATTATCATTTCTTATACTCAAAACCACTATCCATTTTTGTTTCTCCTCATCTTAGAGGATAAAACTAAGACACAAATAAGGGATAAAATATGGTTTTAGAATGGGGGGATGGGATTCTCTTGTCTTCAGTTGAATTGCTTTCTTTGTGCTCTCTGCTTTTACTTATGACACTGAAACAGGAAGTAGAAGAGACATGTCAGTGTGTTTTCAACAATATCTTCATTCCTCAGTCTTCACTCTATGACACTATCAAACTCTATCTTCAGTCACCTCCCCAACACCTGTCCTACAAGGCTGCCTAAGAACTGATGACAAAACTCAGGAGTGCCTACTCAGGGGAAACTCTGAAGCAATAGTGTGAATGGAGGGCAACATTCTGGAAATCTTCACATTTTATCCCAGTGGCTCCCGACCCTTTACCCCATTGCCAATTCAGGAAGCCAGACTCTTCTGTATTCATCCATTACCTCACTAGGAGGTATAAGATTCAGTGAAAAGTTTTAAAAAAAAAAAAAAAGAAGCCCTTTCCTGACTGTGAGACTTCCAAAGTCTATGCCATTTGGGCCCTGATGGGATGCAGGGTTTAGCTAGCATGCTATGTGAGTGGAGGAGAGTGATCTCTGCCTCACATTACCCAAGCCACCATCACATCTTAGCCTGGAACAAATTCTTCTAAGCTGGAGGAAGAGAAAAGAGATAAAAGAGAGATAATGAGAATATACAGATGGTGATGGTCCAGATAAAGTGCACTGTATTCTGTATTTCAATATCCCAGTAAAAGGATTCAAAACAGATACACGTGATCTGACAGCAGGGGGATCTTGCCTTATTCCAGGAATGGATTCCTGAGTAAGAGCCCTAGTTCTAGAGAAAAATGGCTAAGAGCGAAGACTGACAGACAACCTCCCAGAGATCACCTGAAGGAAACAGGTGGATGGAAACAATGATGGAAACAATGGCAATCTCATGTGACCAGCATCCCTGACAAAATACATCCTTTCCCTATAACCTTGGCTTTCATAAGCCATCTCTAGAGTCAGCTACAGCCCCAGGCAAAAAGAAGCTAACTGACTAAGCATAAATGTCTACTACCCAGCTAAGTAGGGGCTCAAAATAGAAATTATGTTCAATTATAGAATATATAAAAGTTACATTTCTTGCACACCTTAATGGATATACTGAGACTTGAAGTTACTTCATGCCACTACCACTAACTTGTACATAGAACATAATATGAAGGGGACTCCCTGGATGTAGCAACTGGTGGCCGCATGTGGCACAGCTAGCTGTTGCTTAATGGAGTGACGGGGGAGCACAAATACTGTCTTAGAAGACCTTTCAGCCTTGAATATAAGGGACAAGCTAAAACAATTAGACAGGGTTGTTGTGTGATCTAGGGGATGGTGTAGGGGAAGAAAAAAAGAGAAGTTGTTGATTAAAAGATGACATCTCAGTAGGAGAGAGCCAAAGTCCCAAGGTGATGCTGCTTTCCCAAGTTCCAAGTGGCTTTTCCCAGCTTTAGTACAAGACCGCCAGAGTGGCATATAGTAAAGAGAATGATTCCCAAAGCTACTCCTATTTTAAAAAACAAAACAAAACAAACAAACAAACAAACCCACAGGCAGTTTGAGGAAAGGATATGGGTTGAAATGACTTTGAAACAGTTCTGTAAAATTTTTAGGGCCGAATGTTATATGGCTATAAAACAAGGAGGTTGAGGTCTGCAGATGCCTACATGATTACTTCCAGTTACTGGCTAAAATACACTTCCCCAAACACACCCTCCACAATGAAGGGACAAAGCCATCAAAGTACACATAGGGGTTCAAGGAAGAAGCACTCTGGGGCAGGGCAAGGGAGGAAAGTGCAGAGGCAGACTGAAAAGACAAAGGGAGAGAAAGAAATGGAGAAGATTAAAAAAAAAAGAAGAAGAGATCACAGGAGCTAGAAAGAACAGCAAGCTTTTAATAAAACCAACCCAGAATCCATTCACCTAGAAATCTTGTATTGGCTCCTTAGTTTGACAGCCTGTGGTCTTATAGGAGGAGGAAGTCCTTGTTCTGGACAACACTGAACCAAGACAAGAATGTCTACAGGGTGAAGAGTTTACAGTCTGATGTCATTTTCTGTCTTCTTCTATACTCTCTCAGCCACTCCTACTGCCAAGCACTCAGGGCTCTCCAGCCACCACCATACCATAGGAGAAAAGTAATCTGATTAATTAAAGCTGGAAGATGTTATCACTGAGGCATCCAAGACAGTATGTTAATCCTTTCTTGCTTGTGGATGAGGTAGTGCTACACACACACACACACACACACACCAGAATTTTAGGCACCACAGAGTAGGAACGGGGAAGATATTTTAAAAATGTATTTATTAATTCATCATTTATTGAACATCTATTCTATACCGGGCTCTGTTCTGGGCTCCAAGGATTCAATGATTACCAGGACATGTTTTAAAAGAGGACATGTTTTAAAAGAGGTCCTCCCTGAGGACCCAGGCTGACCAAAGTGAAGTTGTACTTTGATTTTTATAATTCTTCAACTCATTATTTCAGCTCAGGTCATAATCTTGGGGTCGTGAGATTGAGCCACATGTTGGGCTCTGGGCTGAACGTGGAGCCTCCTTGGGACTCCCTCTCTCCCTCTCCCTGTTCCCCTTCTCCCCCTACCCCCTGCTCACATGCTGTCTCTAAAAGAATAAAAATTTACAAACAAACAAACAAATAAATAATAAGGAGATCTTTCAAGTTGTCACATAAAAGGTGATTATTCACTCCCCCTATTTACAAATGCATGAACTTACCTTTGGAGCATCCCAATTTCAGGGTATGAAATTCATATCATAGAGAAATTTTGTCTAAAGTTTTCAATATCCAAATTGTTCCCTGTGTTCAAAATCCCAGGACACCCAGAATAACCCCATTTGCTGAATCTATAATAGCTACCCACTAGCTGCTCATCATGTACCTTGTCTTGTGGATGCTTCTATAATTCCTCATATTTACATGTGCTCTCTCCTGGGAGAATCATCCTGCTTTGGCATTGAAAAGAGAAGAACAGTGGACTGGGGACAAAATCTGTGTCACTCTAGTCCAGCCATCTAATGACTGCTTGTACCAGAGTGCCCCTGGTTACCTCCAGCAGATTCTTCCACCTATCCCACTCTGGAGTCTGAACCTGCAGGCCACAGGAACAATCTTGCTGCGATGACCAAAGACTTCCCATGTGTCAAATCTATGGCTATTACTCACCACTTGCTGCCTTACCCACCTTGTGCATGAATGTGTCACAATCGATAGAACACCCCAGTGTCAACGTCCAATAGTTCGGTTGGGAGGAAGCTGGGGTTTGCCCTGGGGGACTCCTACCAAAGTTCTGGCTGGGGGAGAAATACCTTACCTCTGAGCGAATTTTGCTGCTTTTACCTGGCCCTGCTCCCTACAGTGCTATTACTTTGCTTTCCCCCAGATCATCTGTCACAGCTGTATCACCCTGTGCTAGCTCTCTCCTCCCATCCACTGAGTCCCAAAGGAGCCAGTATCTTTCTTGGGTACTAAAAATCTCCAGGTTGAAGATAAGGTGGTACACTGAGGGCACAACCGAGAAAGTTAACCACAGACTCATGGTATTTGGAGCTTCTACTGCTTTTGCTGCTACTACTAATGGAGCTATAATTATTGAGGCCCTCCTATGTGCTGGTTCTCTTCCTTGTGCTTATTATCCCCATTTTATATATGGGAGAATAAGGCTCAGAGGGGTGATTTGCTCAAGTTTCTATTTGTTCTTATCCAAGGGAAGCCCTAACCCACTCTATCACTCAAAGATTTTTTTTTCCTATAATGGTCATATTATCTGGACCACTTGTTTAAACCCCCATTATGAGCCAGGTTAAAGTTCCTTCCCACACAGTTCTTGGGTCTCCTGGACATTGGGGCATGTTGCTAATGATCCAGTCGGGATCTCTGAGTATTCTCTGGCGGTACAGATATTCCCTAGAACAAGTAGAAAGCTGATTGGCCCAGAAAACGCTGAAGTTTCTAATTTTTGTGCCCAACCTTGACAGACTCTCCTCTCTAACCTAGACAAAAGGACTTGTACTGACTTCATCTCTCTGCAGCAGCTGCATTTGTGGGCCACTGGGGACTTTCTCAAACTTCTCTCTCCTTAGGTTTCTGGTATACCCTTGACTCCTGCTTCTGTGAAAATCCCTGGATAGTCAGGCAGATATAGGGACCCCAAACTCAACATATCTAAACCAAACCAGTTCCCCATTTGCTCCTCCTTTTCTTGTACCTTCTACCTTAGTACCACCATCAATTCTATCAATCAAACAGAACTCCATTTTTTTCCCATATACTTATTTATGAGAACAAATTTCTCAGCACTCAGAGCTATGGAAGGAAAAAAGAAAAAACAATATAACTGGTGCTAAGTCTTGTTTCAGTGTAGCAATAATTACATTCATCCACTGAGACAAGAATTAATTTGGGGAAGAAAAGCCACACTTATTAAAATATGCATTCCTCATTTTGTTTACTAGTTATTAGTCGACATTTTTACAAGAGCATTTTGATCAATTTTGGACAAGCAAACGTTTGAAAAGATAACTCACAGAGAATAAATCTTTTAGCAATTTATAACTTATGATCAGTATCAATGTTAATATCCTGATGTTGATATCATACCATTTTTTTGCTGATGTTGCCATTGGAAGACAACGGGTAAAGGATATGTAGGATTTTTATGTACTATCTCTTAGAACTACATGTAGATATACAATTATGTCAAAATAAAAAGTTTAATTAAAAATGATCACAAAAGAGTTGTTTTATTTAAAATATGTTTTCAGCAGAGAAAAGGATGACTAAAGATATTTTAAAATATGCATATGTTACATTACTATAAAGTTCTATAGGAGAAATGGAATGGAAACACAAATTCAAACAGTAAAAGATGAAATGAATAATTTCCCAATGTTAAAAAATAAAGTGCATGGCCATGAGTTTTTCAATGATGACGATTAACAAATCATTATATTACTGAAGATTCATTTAGGAGAGTAGATTTAAAATTTATCTTTAATTGTGATAATTTAAAATAATATGGTTGGAAATATATTCTTTGCCACCGTTTTCGATGTTGCTCTTTGAACATATGAAGGGGTTCAGAGTTTTTCAAGTGTTTTAGGGGGTACAAGAGGGCAAAAATAAGTTTGGAAAGTGCTGCACTGGCCATTCCAAGTACACTCTACTTCTAAGCATGCCCAGGTTTTTAACAGCCTGAACCCTGGCATCTATCAGTTCTTTCCCTCTGGAATGCTGTTTAATTGTCTGCCAAGCCAACTCCTGCTTATCTTTCTACTCTCCTCTCCAACCTCTGCCCCTCTGGGAATTCTTCCCTGATGCTTTGAACACAATTAGGCACTTTCTCTTCATGCTCCTACCTACCTCAAAGCAGTATCATCACACAGTAGTGGAAGTATAGATCTGCATGTCTGCCTCGCAGTTACGTTGTACAAACCTTTAGGGTGATCTCATTTCATTATTGCATCTCCATTACTGCCACAAACAGATTCAACCACCATTCTCTGGATGAATGATTATGAGTACAGTATTGATAGCTTAGGAAAAGGCTGGTTTGCCACAAATTTAAGTCTTCTGCCTTTAAAGATATATTTTCAGTTTAAGTGTTGTAGACTAAGGCTAAAGATGTTCAAACTACTGAACCTTAGAGCTCAAGGGGAGCTCATTCATTCATTTACTTATAAAAAAAATTCTACCCTGCACTACCATAGTATTAAAAGTACAAAGTCATGCTAAAAGTCAGAAATGGTGTGGATGGAAAAGCACAACCATGAATTACATCCGTCTTTCCAGGTACTCACTTAAGCCATTGGTAGTCGGAAATTGGATTCAATCTTCAAACCTTCAGGCTGGTGTATTTACCTGCTGGGTCACTCAGCTGACCCTCAAAATGCAGGGGTTCTTGAATGTTGTCACAAATAGATCATCTTAAGCTTGAGTCTTAAAAAGACTCTATTTAGAAAATCCTAAATGTCTTCCTCTATCATGTTATGCCAGCTGTCTGTACTACTCTACACCTGATTTAGGTCAATATGGTTCCCTTGTTCAATCAGTTACGACTGAACAGGAAGAAATAAATAAGATCACGAGCAGTTTCATAGTGAGCCAGATCTTTCAGCTGTTCAGTCTAGCCTGCTGCTTTTGAAAAGCACATTAAGGAATATTTTATGGGAGAAGAGTTATTCCTAAGAGGTTTAAGAATAAAATATAAATATACCTAGTCTCTTTTGCAATTCATTATGAGTCAGTGACTCATGAGATAATTTAAACATTTCTTGAAACCATTTACATTTAATACCTTTACTCATTTATTCATTCATCCCTTCATTCAGCATTTGCAGAATACCTACTAGATGTGAAGTATTCTGCTTATGCATAAAGGTCACAGTTCTTACTCAGATCTCAATAGTTTCTACACACACTCATGTGT